>JAAAKE020124260.1:0-15064 GCA_010014785.2 Anisolabis maritima
ATGCTCATTAACAAATAACATGTTCATACATTTCCATCGAAAGAAAAAAATAAAAACATGATGAAACATTGCGCGCAGGAAGAATATCTGCTCCTTTCTTACATGCATAGGAGACTGTTGGTTTGAATAATTTTTTGCGTCAAGGCCGCTTCGAACCCGATTTGGGCTGCAACTTCAGATCCGAGGCTCATCCGATTAGTCAGTCGCTTCCTCATCACTGCTATCTTATTTATAATTTTAGAATGAAATTATTTTGTTCTTAGGAATAGAATAAGATGGAGATGGGTGCTTTTGAATTTCACTTAAGAGGGAAGAGGAATTATTTTTTGAAAATGTTCTTATCCGAAAACTTGGGGTAAAGCCAAATAGCAATCATTTGTTACAAATAGATTTTATACCAAGATTTATTTCATTGCCTCATTTCATAAAAGCCATTTCCTTTTCTCTATTTTGACTCTCTTTGAAATGAGAGTGAAATAAAAGGAGTAAGTCATCCCCAAAAGAAAAAAGTTCAAAATATTTGCAATACTCATTGAATGACTGAATGCATCAATGGCATCCTATTCTATTCTTATGTCCGCCCGCTGGAGGTCTTTTCGTCTACTCCAGATAACTTGAGGGCCTTAACATTGGTGTCAAATTGTGACCCCCTGAGGACTGACCGCAACCTATCTTATCTTTTGTCAAATGAGGAGACGTTTGTGGTTTTCAATAGTCGGACCTACCACCTTGTCCATTCAGAAGAGAAACCATTTTTATATGGAACATGCGGATAAATATATATTATATATAAAAATATATAATAACTGCTAAGCTCCCGCCTTTATTGAGTAGCACGCCCAAATAAAGAGAAAACGTTTATCATATTGAGTTCGTTTTCTCACTATTTTTTTTTCGATTAATAATAATTAGTGTTCATTCAAAGCTTTGGATTAGAAAAATCAATATATTCTTGTTCTTTTTCATTCTCTTAAAATCACAACTTTGGTTCCAAATCATTTTAATAATATTTATGCACATGTATTGAAGAACCTGACCACATTTGTGTTTCTCATTCTCATTGTTATAGAAAACAAGAGATGGTGACTGAATATATGAAGACTATGGGAAAGGTAAGGCAGTCAAAATAAAAAAATTTTTTAAATCTTTCTTTATTAATAAAATTGTTAACAAATTTTCGAGTGCTGAGAATCTAACATTTTCTCGACGTCTCATTATAAGATGAGATGAAAACAATCGGCATTATGTCAGGATTTGTTCCGGTTCATTTATTATTATTATTATTATTATTATTATTATTATTATTATTATTATTATATTAGGACGCTTCGGCAGGAAAGGTCATTGGCGCCTCAGGTCCGAATTACATAATGAAATGTTAAAATAGAATAATGGGTCATACCCAAAATAAAAAACACACATCACACAACTTTCTCTTACCTTAGGTAAGGAAAGAAGAGTGATGTTCTGTCACACCAGATTTTTTGCGTCCCCTATAATATATCTTAATAAAACAATTAAGAATCAATTTAATGTGTGCAAAATATTAATTTTTGAATTAATTATTGACAATTAAAATTAGGCAACCAGCTCAACAGGCAATCATCGATGGTGGCTTTGAAGAGGCGACTCTTATTAAATATAAAACTTCATTCTGGTTTCAAGAACTAATGTTATATTTACGCTAGGGAGTAACTTTTTATACTGTGGTGGGTTTCTTTTTCCTTCCGCAGGAAGAGGTATCATTGATAGTATGATAGAATTTCTTTCAAATTAGGATTATAAGATTAAATGTTTTATCCTCTCAGTTAATAACTTCAGATGTAAATATAAAAGACAAAAAATTTAGGAACTTTTCACTGTCAAATAATAATTTAATTTATTCTTGGATTTTATTGTCCCCTTTGTCATTTTGTCAACATTATTTTGCCAGTATTATTTCCAATAAAGAAATGAGACTTGATCATTTTTTCCTTCAAAATTCCTAGCTTTTAAAAACAAGGAGTGAAAGAAATTCCATCAAGCTTTCCAAGTTGATTGAAGATGGGTGGCTAGACCTCATCTCACTATTTATTAATGATTAATTAAAAATGAAATAAAATTAACGAGTTTTGAATTTAAATTTCTGAGAAAATTTTTTATTATAAAATTATTTCTGTTTGATCATGGTTTTGAAAAAAAAATCATATTAATATTTCCGGCTTAATCATTTCATTTCTAGAGAATTTTAGCTAACAAAAAGACTTTGACAATATAAACGCCCACCCAAAAAGAATTTAATTTCATAAAAAAAGACTTAAAATTAACGAAGAACTGAGGAGATATAAAGGACTAGAGCCATTCTTTCCATGCTTATCATGTTTATTAATTAATTGAGTGACTCCTGACATTGAAGATTTCCTGAGTTTATGTTTTAGAATAATTATTACAAACATACAGGGAAAATTTAAAAATATTGCGAGAATATTTTTGCTGGTGAATCAAGCGACCCATAGCCCTCGGAGGCATCAATGTTTGGACCAGACCATTGGACGCTTGAACCACCCGACTATCACCAGCAAAAATATGTTCACGAAATATTAATATAATTTAATAATGACCACGCCAAGTCCGTAAAAAGGTATATATTGATTACTACAATAATATTTAATTCAAAGAATAGGCCTTACATATTATTTATACAGGGAATATTTTGTTTGTGGAAAATTAGAAATTTTTGATATTCCTCCCTCACTAAAAAAAGATTATTTAACTCCATTTGAGGGAAAGAAAATGAAAAACCATCTCAACAAAATCCTAAGATTTTCTAACATGTCAAGACAGTAGTGGCGCCTGAGAGATATTATCACTGGAGATATTTATATAAAGGCAATATAAATCTAATTTCAACATCGTGTTTTATTTAAACATTTAACTTATTCTATAGTGTCTTCAGATAACTTCACTTATTTGTCGATTCGACATGTTATTGAAGTTACTTGAATAAGATCATAGGATTGGAGACGGATATATAAAACATTCGTAATTAATAATTAATATAAAAAGACTGTTTATAAATCCGTATATAAATAGTAAAGGTGTAAATGTTCTGGTGATGAGAGGTGAGGGATCTAGGAGCTACGGGAGGGCGACCAGGTGATGCTTACGCCGACGGCTCGCTTTCAGACAAGTGATAAATGACATTGGGTTCGGTTTGGCCAGATGGGAATCTCAGGGGGGGAGAGAGATCACTCTAAACCTGGATGGACCCCACACCCCCATGTCTCCAGATCCCTAAAGCCTTTGATTGATTGCGAAGCTTCAACGACTAATTAATACTAATTGTTACTTAACATTTTATTATTATATATTATATTTAACTCTAAAGACCAATGAATTCTGAACATTTTTCTTGTCCAAAAATATGTGTTATTTTCCGGTTATCAAAAATATATTCCGTTTGTTACATGGGATTAACATTTTTAAATCAATTATATCGTCTTTTCTTGCTTTTTTGGAATAAAAGTTCCACTTAGGTTTTATTTGTTAACAACAACAAAATATTATCAATGTATGAAAAAGCGAAGGTCACCATATTATATTGTATTTAATAATAAAAATATGTTAATCACATTATTATATGTTTTTCATCCAAAGCTTTTATCCAGAAGAAGAGAAGGAACAAGTTTCCGAAAAATCAGAGAAATACATTTTTACATGCAAAAAGGACAAAAGAACAAAAGGAAAAATATACATATGAGTCGGTATTTTTATTATTAAATTTGATTATTTAATTAATTATTGTATCAAATTTCAAGTGCACTTTTATATTTTTAAATTTTTATAAACAATTTCAAACGCGATATGGGACTTTTAGCATTTTTTCTTTACGCTCTTTGTAACACTATAGTAACACTTTATAATCTAGAGATTGTAGAAGAACTACTTATATTTATCTGGTGATATGTATATATATATGTAGAGCAGATTGAACGGATTTTTAATTGTTTAGTCTCAGACATAAATATTTCAAATTAATTAACTTTGGAAGTATTATTAAGTTGATGTCAATTTATCTCTTATGATACATTTCTAATATGTTAAAAAGAAATTGTTTTATTGAAAATAAAATAAACTTGTTTATTGAAAATAAAAATAAAACATTTTCTTTTTGGCATGATAACATATCAAGAGATAAAATGACATTTACTTGTTCCAAAAATTAATCAAAATAAGATATTTACACATGAGGCTTAAAATATATTCTTCTTTGAGGAGGCAAATGGTCATTTGATGGCCACATCAGTTCATTTAAATTTAAAAAAAAATATTCTTTTCGTCCATCAAATAATAAATCAAATATTTTTCTCAGATTCTCATTCATCTTATTCTTTGATAATGAGCAAGAAAAGCAGCAAAAAGTTGCAAAATATATTTTCGAGAAGCCAACTAACTCTAAAGAAAAAAAAAGTAAAAAGTTAACTTATTAACGTGAGAGTGTTAGGAGGCAATATACATGAATATGTTGGTGTGTGTTCATCTAATTGTGTGATGGTGTAAACCCAGTAGCTGAGATGATGGACCTAACGAGGGAATGATGGGCCCTTGGCGGATGACTCGTGGGATCTGGACCACACAACGTCCTCTGCCTTGTCTTGAGCTTTGCTCTTCTCTCCTCTCACTTTACTCAAAGATTTTTTTTTAAACCTATTATTATAATTAAGATCATTTGAATTAAATAATTTGGCATTTCATCAGCGATAATTAGCTTAAGAATCAATATATTATTTTGGGATGGGGATAGGGAGAGGGCATAAACGATCTCCTAGAACAGGCCTGCGAACTAGATATAGCCCAGAGATAATTCAAGAAAGTCAACAAATGTTCGAAATCAAAGAAAGTTTAGTGAAATACTGAAATATTGAAATAATAATAAATAATAAATTATATATTTTATATGATCTATGAAATGATATCAAATATATAAATAATAGTTAATAGGAACCGAGCTTTTTTTTTTTTTTTACAGTTAGTCCTTTAGTATTGAAGTTTCGGATCACTTTTGATTAAAAGAAAAATTTGAGGAATACCAGAATCATCATCATCAAAAAAACAGAAAATGCATGAACATTACCTTTATTTACAACTAAAAATTAAAAATCACAAAAACATAAAATAATCAAATATTAGTATTAAAATATAACAAAATATGTAATTATTATTTACAGTGAAAAAAATGGTAACAAAAATAACTTTCAGAATTGGCGGGAATGAGGAGACTACGCCGCGGTTCGGTTTCGTCGTCAACAGTAATCCACATTCATAACAATTCGCCAAACTTCGAACAAATACTCCGCAGAGCCCCAGATAAGAAATACTGAGTTTGACCTAAAACCTAAGGATGACTCATTGTTAAATAAGGTCTATCAAACTCCCAAAATCCCAAAATGGGCTTTCTTGAATATAAGACCTAATGTAATCGATTCCTCGCACTCGGATTAGTATAATCATCACATTTCATCCAAACCATTAGAGCCATTTTTGAGAAAAAATTTTACATACATTCATCCAAACATATAACATATGCTCGTTTAATTTAATAATAATAGAGTAGATGGATTTATTAACTTACATCACTTAGAAAAGTTGAGTTCGCTCAGAAATCGAACTGATTTTTTCAAATAAAACATCGACCAGCACTGCCAAACCTTGGATGGGTGGCCCCGAGTGATAAGATCGTTGAAACCATCGATTCAGATATTTTCTCTAATTATATTTCTAAAATATGTATAAATATATAGTCAAAATAGCCTCAACTGCCGAAATAGACCTAAAATGAAAATTCAAAAAAAATATCGTCCGAAAATGAAACATTAATTATTCATACTTTCAAGTGATTAAAATATGATATATCTGGAATTAATAATTTTGGAATTTAAATCTAAAGCTGTTATAATCTTCAAATAAACAATAATTTCTGTTTATATTTATTACCTATAAAATACAAGGGTCTCTCGTTCTTATAATACATTCATATTCTCTTTACAATATAATATATATAAACATTTTGGGGCTAGATGGCTTCGACTAACAACCGTTAATAAATTTAAAAAAATTACATTTACAAAGTGTTTAAAACTTCTTTGTGATTATAATAAATTTGGATCAGAATAAATATACAAATACATTTTTTTTTTCTGTCTCATGGCATCTGAGGCCATATAGACTTTTAAACTATTACAAATATATTATTTAAATTTCTTGATATACACACATATTTATTTATACCATTTGGTATTTAATTGTTTTCAATAAATTTTCATCGGCCTAGGATCCACACCCACTCCCCTTGGCTTTTATGGTTATCAATATTGACATTGTCAATAGTTTTAACCTCTTAGCCACGAAGTGGGGACAATCAACACATTTAAATGAAAAAAATGTTTATTTAATAATTACATAGGTCTATATCTTTTTTAGAGATATCAATATTAGAATGAGAATGTCCAAATTCACTGAGATTTTAAAATGCAAAACTTTCAATTGCCTCTTTTAAAAATATAAAAATCATTGTAAAATAAAGAAATACGGATAACGCTTCATGATCCTAAATCGGACAAAGGTTGGCCCGCGGAGCTCTTTACCGTAGTCCGCCGGCTCACAAAGAAAGCTAATCTTTAGGATTGTATGTTATATATCAAATGCGGATCGATTTTTGTGTATTTTAAAAACTTTTTTTTATTGACCATCCGTCTTAATTCAATTGGTCAGACTACATATATATTAATTTTGAAACAGATGAATCCTAGACGTTTTTAACAATTCCTCCGGTTGAAAATTTTCGAACTTATTCTAGCTTCTCTTTTTATTCTAAAGCTGCATATATTTTTTTGTCGCCATCTTACCTATAATTGAGTTCATCTTCGGTGGTTATGTACTCTTGAGGAATATTGGGCCATGCTCCTGGATCATAACATTCTTCATATCCTGTGCTGCACATAGCCGTGGCCAGCTTCCGGCTGCCGAAAAACTTATTTTAAGCTTGCTTTGCACTTAAAGGAATTAACAATTCCTTACTAAACCTAATTTGTTGTTTTCAAATATTAGTTACACAACCAGTACCCCGGCTCGATTGAGACTATAGATCCCATATTAATCGGACGTATCGGTTCTACTCTCCGAATGGCGCCCGCTGATAAGCAATGAGTCTTATCAAATCACTGATGCCACCTATGCATTTCCCCGCATCCCCTTTTTCATCCAATCTTATCTTTAAATATATATATTGATAATGTTAATGCAGAATATTCTATTTACAATTTATATAAAAAAAAAAAAGAAAGATATCTTAAAAAACTCGACACATGATAAGGCTCGAATCAATTCTGATTTTCGAAACGGTAATAATTTTATTTATAAACACGATTTACTAGTGATTCAAAATCTATAACTATTTCTTCTTGAAAAACATATTCCATTTAAACTTTAAATTTTTTTTACATAAAATAAAATCCATCTCGCACTTGTTGATCGATTCCGAATACAAAATATTAAACTAAAGATTTGTGTTATTTCTCTTTCTATGCCAGTCTTCTCTTTTTCTTCATATCGACCCAGCAAATCTGGAATAATGAGATAAAGAAGAAAAAGTTATAGTTAATAAATATTTTTATATAATATTAAAAAATTTATTTACTACCGATGAATTCTTTGAAAATTTTATATTTTGTTTTGTTTTCAGGCTTCCTCATCTTCAATTATAATCAGCCGATTCTCATCGACACTCAGATGATTTGGACGCGCCTGGAAGACCTGGACATGACAGAAAGACATTGCTTTGGTGTGCCCCTTCGTTCACGATTGAACTCGTTAAATAAATAAAAATAAAAAATTAATTAAAATAAATATATTAATTAGATATTAGAGACAATTTCAGAATCAGGATCAAAGCAAAAATAATTCAATGCCATATCCGATCTGAATGAATCACTTTTCTTGGAATACAAATTCACTGCTCTTGTACAACGTTTTCTGAGGATCCATCCAGCTCAAAGAGATTGTACGATCCCAGATTAGGTCTGAGAACTCTATAACCTTCTATAATTATTCCTTTTAAAAAGAGAGAGAACTCTCGTGGGATCGATATAGAGGCAATTTTGGAATTGAAGTTTTCACTCTTGGTTTCATTAATAAATAAAGTATATTTTACAATAAATAAATTAAATTAAATACAACGTTTCGGCCGCTCATTCTTTGTCTTCTTGGGGTACACTTTAATTAAATATAATTTTATTTAAGATATAGGGAAAAACCAGTCTTGTACAGCAATGTTTGTGTTGAATTCGTTTTGCGTGAGACCTGGAGAGACATATATATTACATAACAAGTAAACATTTTGTTATATTATTTTTTACCCCCTTTGATGGAAGATATTTTGATAATCTCTTTATTTTGAATTGGTATTAAGTAGATAAATAAATGATTCAATTTTTGAATTCTAATTTTGCCTGTTGGGGTTATTAATTAATTAAGTCAAAATTACCATTTTGGAAGCGCGCGTTCGCGGAGCGGAGAGGGACGTTCCAATCTCTTTCTCTTTCAATGCTTGCAATCTTCGCCTATCCAATCCCCCTTCATAGCTTCTGATTATTTTTAAAAGTGAGAATTTTCATGTCAAGGACGTCGCCTCATTCCCCATTTTAAGACGTCAAAGAACTGCAGTATGTGCTCCCTTTTTTCCTCCCTTTTTGTTTTTTATTTCATATTATAAATAAGATTATTTTAATATTATATAATAATAATAAAATTTGGAATAACAGGATAATACTGATATAATTTATATGTAATTAGGGGGATTTCTAGGATTTTAATTTATCACAAGTCAGATCCAGCTGTATTATGATAAAGCGAAGCTAAACATGTGGCTTTCTTTACTCAG
Organism: Anisolabis maritima; assembly: GCA_010014785.2. Taxonomy (NCBI): domain Eukaryota; kingdom Metazoa; phylum Arthropoda; class Insecta; order Dermaptera; family Anisolabididae; genus Anisolabis; species Anisolabis maritima. The sequence continues at coordinate 8,918 of JAAAKE020124260.1, forward strand.
TCAGTTTGTTTAGTAATTACAGCACATTTGGACTATCGGTACCCAATTAACTCATTGTTGCCTTGGATATTATCATTTTTTGAAACTTAAATTTTGTTTTTTCTTTTATTAAATTAATTTTCCTGCCATTGTCCCTTAAAGCAGAGATAAAGCTCTTGTCTCATGTTCAGAAGTTTGCTTCCAGCCTGAGTGATAAATATTATTTAAATTATATTAATTATTATTTGATTTGATTTATAAATAAATATGGAGGGAGTCTAAATGATCTCATTGAAAATGAAACTTGTAAAATGTCAAAATCACACTGAAAGGATAAGGACAGGGGAGGATGTAACCCTTACTGGCTAAGGCTTCTTACTAGTTAATCACATAATTTTTAAGCTTTAAAGAATAAACTTTTTAAAGTTTTACGATTTTATTTAAAACACATGAATGAAAAAATGGAAATTTCATTCGAAAATATTCTGGGCAAGTGCCTGCCTGTTTTTAAATTCCTATTTGAGAAAGATTTGACCAAGATGAGTTAAGAAAAGTTCTATAGAATAAAATCTGTTGGGACTAAATCCACGCCGCATAACTTTTTCTTATTTAATATAAGGAAAGCTGAGCGTCGTGCACGTTGGCGCCTGATGAGCCAATACAAGTCATCGCCATAAAAGAGAGGCTGGCATACATTCGCCGGTCAGCGTAAGCGAGCTCCGCAGTAGCCCATCATGTGCAAGTGTTAGAGAAAAATCTTTAAATTAAGGGCTCCACACTATTTTGAGGTGGAAAATGATTAATACATCTTTAAGTTTATCTAATTTATTATATGTACAGCCAATTTAATCATTAGAATGGTTTAAGAGAAATTCACAAAAACCTAAAAAAGAACAAGAGTAAAGTGAGTCTCAAACATTTTGAGGGGAGGGGGGTGTGGAAGATAAGTGCTAATAAATTTCAAAGATCATCTAATAACTGTTTTATGAATTTTTTTAGGAAATTGAAAAAAACTAAAAATGTACATCAATAGAGTACTAGTTCACTATGGTCAATTTTATTTTAAAAGCTGTGCTGCCGAGGTGTAAGCCACGAAAGTTCCTAGCTGAAATATAAATTTTCAACCCCAAAAGTTTTTTGTTTTTGAGAAATCTTATTAAAACACACAGAGGCATTCCGCGAGACCCATTCTTTTCCTTAATTATATATGAATATAAAATGAGAAAGATTGCGATTGTGAAAAAATTGATGTTGATGTTAAGATTTCAATAGAAATACACATTTTGAGCACCTCTGAATCTAAAAAATGGGTCTAAAAAAATGGTCTGTGTGTGAACAAGATTTCTCAAAAGCGAAAAAACCTCGAAGGCTGAAATTTTATATTTAAGCTAGGTACTGTCGATGCTTGCACTTCGAAGCTTATCAATAAAATCAGTCAAAGAGTACTAGTATTTTATTGATATACTTTTTTAGGTTTTTTTTTTGTTTTTCTTAAAATTTGCTCTAACGATTTTGATTAAAATTCATATAGCATTAGATGATCTTTGAATAGTATTAACTCTTATCCGCCCCAAAATTGTTTGGGATCCACTTTACAGATGCACTCTTTTAATTTTTTTCTATTTTCTCTTAAACTACTCTAACAATAGTGATTAAATTGACTTACATATAATAAATGGGTAGATCTTTAAGATGTATTAATCATTTTCCACCTCAATAAAGTGTGGGGCCTTCAATTTAGGATTTTAAATATCCCACCGAAAAGGTAGGAAGACTCGTTGCCATTTTAAAAATTTTCTAATAAATAATTGTTTTATGAATTTTTTTCAAAATCATTAGAGCAAATTTAGAGGAAATTAAAATAAACTAAAAAAAAAAAAAGAGAGTACATCAGTAAACTACGTTAGCCGATTTTATTCAAAGCTTCGAGGAGCATGCGACGAGGATACTTAGCCAAAATATAAAATTTCAGCATCAAAAATTTTTTCGTTTGAGAAATCTTGTCCATTTACACACACACCCACACACACACACCATTTTCCGAGACCAAGATGACCTCAAAACGAGAATTTCGGATACCGATATCTCGATATGGATTTTTTTGCCTTCTCATTACTTTACCTATGAAACTAACAGAACTCGAAAAGTGAAAAAAAATCAAACAAATTTAAGGCGAGTCTATAAATAAGAAATTGCGCGCTTTGAGAAGAGAGATATTGAAAATTGCTTTTCTATAAAATATCTGCTTTCCCTTATTCCTTTTTATTAATTTTTTATTCAATTTTCCAATCCTCTTACTAATTTTTAAATAGTTCAAAACTCAATTGGTAATCGACGATTTAATAAAAATTTAAAAAGTTTATTTCATCTTATTTAGAAGTGGAGAAAATATTAGATTTTTTTTTTTGTATTTCCCGGAATTCTCGAAACACCAAACCGGACCATCAACTTCAGTCTCTTATTTTCTGCCATCTAGGGGCCATTTTTTTAACTAAGATATTCTGGGGGAATTTAATTTATTTTATTGGCAATCTTGAATTTAAAAAATTCGTTTTCGTTTTTGATATCAAAATTTTTTGTTTTTTTGTTCTCAAAATTTTATCTCATTTAATATATTTATGATTTCAAATAATAAAACTTTTTTATTTTTTAAATATTTAAAATTATTTACAAGACGACTGCATTCTTTTTCTTCATCAAGAAACAAATCGGTATAATCACATTTTAATTAATATATTAATTAATAATCTAAAAGAAAATATTTATTTTGTAGAGCTCATTTAAATTATATAATAAAAGTTTACCTTTTTCAATTTTTCCAATCGCATATTGTGCTGGTAATGATGATTGTAGCCCACAAATAAAATTTAAGGTTAGTAATCAATGTCATATTTTGTTTATTTTACTTTTTTTTAAATTATTAATTAGGATAAATATAGGTATTAATTCATTTCTATCATAGATTATTCTAATATATTTCTTTAATAACAAAATGAAGACATAAATTTTGACTCATAGATAAATATATTGTTTACATGTTTTCACTTTTACTTTTTCATATTTAAGATCCCTCTCTTCTATGAAATACTTCAAATAAAATATTTAAATTAAAATCAATATTAGATATTTTGATATTTTTTAATATGAAAATTTAGTTTTTATACATATAATCTACACCATAAATAAAAAGAAAAATCATATTCCCACAACTCAATTCCAGATTATTTTTTTTAGTTCGAATCTTCAATCAATAAAATATCCTTTTTAAAAATACAAAAATAATCAGCAATTTAGTGAAATTGAATTTATTTTTGATATATATCATATAAGTATGGAATTTATATATATATATTCTATTCTGTGTTTAATAGATAGTCAGGTCCGGTCTTATATGTCCATAGGTTAACTAACAATATTTTCCAGCAAGAGAAGTCATTTGTTGCTTCTCGAAATTTTCGCGTGGTTACTATTGCTTATTTCTTACTTTTTTTTGGGAGGGTGGGCAGGAAGGGGTCTAAGATTAAGGTCGTACATAGAACTGGTGTTGTTTCGTGATCATTGAATGATAAACTGGACGTTTTCAATTATTTACTGTAAAAAATTTTGTTCAATACTTTATTTCTTAATTAAATTTTTTCCATCTTCCCCCTATCTCAATTTTTTCCTTACCTCTTTTTAGAGGCGTCTTTCATCCTTCTTAATCAAATTTTGCCTGATAAAAATTGATTAGTGCCCGGGACACACATCCACATCCTTTTTATTATATCGAATGGATATATCAGAGACTGAAGCGATTATCTCACAAAATAAATTTTTTGATTTTTAACATGGATTTCCACACCTACCACATGATAACTCATTGAAGTAGCAGTGGCGTAACTAAATGCTGCGGGCACGCCTGCAGAATTTTTTTTTCGGCCAAGAAAGATAAATATAATAAATATTAGCTTATGCATGTGTAGCCTCCTTCTACCTAAGGCCTCGCCCGCTCAGTGAGCCCCGCTGGTCCAATTGTTACACCACTGGAAGATAGGGTTACTTTAAGATTTAGCTCAGAATTCGAAAACCCATGCGTAAATCAATCTTCTTAGCAATCTAATATTAATATAATATCAAAAAATCAACAATAAATATTTTTTATATTTAATAAATTTTATTTTAATAAAATCCCTATTCAAATAAAATTTATTTTTTTTTTTAGAAAGAATCATTAACAAATGAATGTCTAATCAAACAAAGTTGTACCCTTGCAATAGATGCTTGTACTCAATTGTTGACACATACTACAAATGCTATTTTGCAAAATAGTCATCGATACAGGTATATTAATATAGTAAAATTTTTGTATAATAATAATAATATATCATTTGTTTTATATAGAAAAAATGCTGAAAAACTTATAGGTTTAATTGAAATGCTTATCGAATATAATGGACAAAATTGTGATGAATTAAATATGGAAATAATAAAAAAAAGATCATGTGTAGAAGAGGATATGACTCAAGTCCTGGTAAAATTTGTTCGCCATTAATAATTAATGATAAAAATTATTTAGTGTTGAATAGGTCCTAGGAAAACAAAACCAAAACTCCTTTTTCTGTCTTATGAGAGATCAACCTATGGCAAATATTTTCAGATGTGTATGTCACTCATCTTCAATACAAAAATGCTCATTAATTGTAGATCGTATAATCTTCTTAAATCCTATTGTAAATTAAGATTATTGATTACACAATTTCGGCTGTGCACTAATGTAAATATATACAATAATGTTATGTTATTAGGCTGAAATAGGAGCTGGTTTTCTTTTCCAGAGACTATTAAATAGAATAATTAATTAATTCAAATATTTTAGGAATTGGAAAGTTTTTTTGATTATGTACAAAAAATATCCACTGATGCAGCTGAAGTAGCATATCTTGCAGGTGTTGATTTTATGAGCACATCAATGTGCGAAAGAATTAATTGCGCAGTAAAACAAGTATAACTTACCTAAATTTCAAATTCATTCATTACTTATAAATTTTCTGTATTATTCACTTTCCAATTTAATAATTTTTTTTTAGTTGGAACTTGAAAAAACTTCGCGAAAAGATGTGGAATTTAGATTACGTAAAGTAAATGAAAAACTCGTAAAATGTTCTCAGCAACAATAAGTTATATATGGAATTTTTATTTAAAAAAATATATACATATTTATTTATAGTTAAAGTACAATATTATGTTTAAAATTATTAAAATTGTAATAAAAATAGAATCATAATCTTGGAGGCAATCTTTTGTTCACTTTTTTGCAGTTAACATTATTTCCTTTAAGGATATTCATTTCAATAGCTGCCTCTACAATTCCTGTGCCTCTATAGAAGTCAGTCGCTACAATATTAACAGTATTTCCCCAATTTCCTCTGAACCAGAGAGTTACATTTTTATTAACCATTTGTGCCATTTTTCTAAGACCTCCTAAATCATCCAAAATTATATTCCAAGAATTTGCTGTTAATTCTGCCATGACAGCCCAAGATCTTGAAAAAGATTTTCTAAAAACAAATAAAAATATTATATTAAGATAATAAATACTAAATAAACTGATAATCAGTATTTAAATTTTAATAATCAATACCTCATGGTTTGGTTTACATAACTATATAAATCCTCTACTTTTTGTACATTTCCCCACTGTTGATCAACTCCCGTCCAAAAATAATCGGAAGTTGCTGCAATATCAGCTTGATTATAAGCCACAATAAGACGTTTTCCACTTTTCCAAATATCACCCAATGTTGAATACCAGCCATATGTTTTAGGAACCATTAAATCTCCGAATTCTGATATTAAGAAGTTAGCAAATTCTTCATGAGTCTGAATACCAGTACTAAAACCTAAAAGAAAATTTTTTTTTTAAACTTATAATGAGGAGAAAATATAACAGCACAATTTTATTTTAAAATCTTTATTTGACTTGATTTGTATCTTGGTGGTGTAAACTTTTTTCCGGACAGTGTTTTAAAGTATGCATAAGATTTCTCTAATTCCGAAAATGCCTTGATTGTAAGAAAAATCAAATTGGAGACAGATAGATAACATTTAAAAATATTGTTCAAATAGAGAAATCTTATGCATACTTTAAAACACTGTCCGGAAAAAAGTTTACACCACCAAGATACCCAT
>JAAAKE020124271.1:0-15062 GCA_010014785.2 Anisolabis maritima
TGAATAGATATTATAGCATCCATTCATATAATTCAGAAATAAATATTATATTAGGATGTAGGCGGATGATCACAAGATCTGGAGATAAGCGAGTGAAGAGTCTTGCAAAAAGTGGCCGTTTTTGAAAAAGATATTGAAGTCAAGTCTATATAAAGTCTAAATAAATCAATAGAAAGAGTTAATTAGTTTGCATATTTAGAAGCAATGGTAATATTGATCAAGAAATCGATAGAAGAATAAAGGAATACTATGTGGAATGTTGTTGAGATGAGTCCCTAATTCAATAGGCCAAAGAAGTGTCGTTCCAACTATACTGTTTGCGAGTGAGTCGTGACTATGCTAGAAGATGCATGATTACAGTTGAACTACCCTTAGACAAGGTTAGGAATTAATGGGTAGGAATGATTATGGAAAGAGAAAATTTCACTGAGAATCATCGGCGAAACGTTTCTCGATGGTTCGTTACAGATTGAATGAGTGTGAAGTTAATTAGGTTGAAAATAGGGGCAAACTAAGAAAAAACTCTTTATAAGATTTAAAATAAAGGTTAAGAAGTTTTGAATAAAAGGAGATTTATGAAAGGATGCATGTACCTTAAGTAGTAAGTAAGTTGGTTTTTTTAAAGAACAAATACCTAATAAAACAATTTATTCTAAAACTGTTTGCTTTAACAAAATTATTTATTTTCTCTTTTTTTTTTCAGAAATCACCGAAAAAATCGAAAGCCCAGGTGGATAAGAGGTTTTTCAAACAATTGCGATATCTTCTAGGCATTGTCATCCCAAGCCCATTTTCCAAAGAGTTTGCATTCCTATTACTTGTCGCCCTTTCTCTTGTCTCTCGTTCGTTATGCGATCTCTGGCTCATTCAACAAACTACTAAAATGGAATCGTATGCATTTTTCCTCTTTTATTTTCTTGATTTTTTTCCTTTTCTAATTCTATTTTTAAATTTTTCAGATCGATAATAAATATGGATAAAGATATGTTTATAAAAGATTTATTTCATTTCTTCGGTGGCGTGCCCTTGGTAATTATATATATATATATATATGATAGATCATAATTTTCTTAAAATAAAGGAGAATGCAGGATCAACATTAAAGCTGGATTAATTTTTTAGAAATGTTATTTTTTAAAGTAACATAAGTTCAATCATTATTTGAATGATTCCACATGAAATTGTTTCATCGTTTTCAGATAATTCATTTTAAATTAAGATTTCTCTATCAATATATAAGCTATTTGAAATTTAATTGGTTGTATAATGAAATTTTCAAATAGTCTTGTCAAATTATATAAAGAACTAACATGAAATTATGTCTCACAGGAGTACCTATTTAACTCCTTGTGGAATCACACATTTTTCTTACTCTAATTATTTTATTTTGTCAAAAATAAAAAAATATAGTTATTTTAATTTATTATACTAATACTAAAAAAATTTCATTTTTTTCAGCTGGCTGTTGTAAATAATATATTAAAAGTAAGTTTTTTTTTTCAAAAATATTTCCACCTACATTCTCTAAATCAGGTGTTCTTAATCCAGGGCTCGCTAAGCATTCTCTATGGGCCGCGGCTTATTCATAGCCATTGTATTAAGTTAGTACTAATTTTCCTTTAATAAAATCTATTATATAATTAAATTTATATTATTCAGCTTTATCCATTTGTTGATATAATATAGAAAGAGAATTGCACCAGTTGTTTTATTTTTGAAATTAACTTAAATTATTTTTTTTTCCACCTTCTGGTTGCGACATGAAGTAATTTCCTAATTTGAGACGGGGTCAAAAAGTTAAAATCTCCCTCTCTAAATATTCCCTTTTTCTGTTTTTTTGGTCAATCAAATTTTTTCTTTCTCTTTGCTTTAAGTTGTCAAATATATGACAATCTTTAAATTTTATTTAGTTTTTTTTTAGGGTTGTTCTCTTCCTCAAACATTCCTTCTCGCATTGTTTGCCTTTTCCGGTTGACAAATATATTACCCCCCTCAAATGTAATTGAACAATCTATATCTTAGGTTTCGTCTAATAGATAATTAGGGGAGCTACATGAAATTTGAAAATAATAAATTTAATAATTGATAAAACATAATTTGATAATTTTGAATTTCAAGTAACTCCTAATTATCCATTAAGGCCAAACAAAAGATAAAGATTGTCTATTTACTTTTAAGGGGAATAATATATATATCAATTCAAAAAGAAACTCAAATTTATCTTCATTTTATAAACTATATAGTAGCGGTAGTAGAATCAGTATTTAAGGGAAGGGTCTTAAGAAATTCTTCAAAGGAAATTTTAAAAAGAATTAGAAATTTTTAATCAGTATTTCTTCTAAATATATATATTTCTAATAATTAAGAGGCAAATTTTTACTTTTGATATATATATAAAATATTTAATTCAAATATTTCTATTTTTTTCAGTATAGTATAGGAGAACTAAAAATACGTTTTCGTGATCGTCTCGCTAATCATTTATATAATCAATACCTCAAGTGAGTTTTTAATAAAATCTTAAATCCATATTTTTAACTTCTAATAACTTATTTATTTATATATAATTCATTTGTATCATTACAGAGGTTTAACATACTATCGAATGAGTAATTTGGATTCAAGAATGGTGAATGTAGACCAAGTATTAACAACGGATGTAGATAAATTCTGTCATAGTGTCGCTGATTTATATAGCAACGTCAGTAAACCAGTTCTGGATATTTTAATTTATGTCTATCGACTTACCATAACAGTTGGTCCCCAGGTAAATATAAATTAGAAATTTATTATTTTTTTTTTTTAAACACATCGGAATACATACGCAATGAAAATTTTCAACTTTAAGTGTAATATCTAAAATAAATGAAATAGAAACGATGGGTTAAAAATAATTATTATCCTTTTAATCTGTTTGGAATTCCAAATGAGGGTTTATGAAGTTCATTATTTTTCTGATAATTGAAAAAATGAAAGAAAATTATTGTTATTGTTATTGAAAATTGTTATTTAATTTATTTTAGAAATTACATCCATCAATTTTAAACCTTTATTTAGAATATCCTGTATTTAATTTGAAATTACTATATATTAACTAGTTGCCTGATTATAAAACAGTATAAACTAAGGCCGGATATAAGATGCATTATATTATGTTACAAATGGATATTTTTTCCAACCCTGGACCATGAAATTTCTTCAAAGATGCTTGATTAAATTGAATTTGAGAATAATTGCTCTTATATGTATTTCTAATTCTGTTGTAACCACCTCATAATTTATACTTCAAATATAAATATCTCAAATTTATCAATTTTTTACGGTAAATTTTCAACAATCTTATTAAAGATAAAAGATATCTAAATTGCCACTATCTAAAAGTCCAAAATTGATAAAATATAGATAATTACACTAAACTTTAAATATGAAATTTCATAAAGATCCTTTGAAACATATTTGCTTAAGACTATTACACCAGACCGGCAAACAGACATAATGTTCATGTTACAATTTGTGATAAACTATAAAATATCTCAAAAAGTCAAAATTAGTATAATTACAAACCTTCCATTCTAAATTTCATATTAAATAATTAAAATTGTTTTATTTAATTCTTAATATCCTTAAAAGTATCCCCCTGTGTTATGCCACTCTTGAAATCGTTCTTTGTTAACAATTCCAGCCTTTAGGAGAAAATAACGATCTAGATATTATTTATTTATTCAAATTAACTTCACTATTTGAATACAAAGAAATTTTTAGTCCGATATCCGGTCTCGAATTTAATATCGGATTATCATAAATTAATTATTATAATTATAACAACTAATTTTAAATTTCAATCATGTAGACATAATGTGAAAAAAGAAACATTTTTTAAATAAATAGAAATAAAAGGTGACCACGCCATATAAAAATTAATAGAAAAACATTAACATCATACTTTTTTCCAAATAATTTGAATTTAGTTTGAACGTAAACAAACCTTATTAACTCTGCATTTTTTGAATTAGTTTGGGCGAATTTCGTTTTGGTATTAATGTTTATTCGGTTCCGTTCATTTTGGTCTTATTTCAAAAGTTTAAAAATATTTTAGTCCCATAATTTTTTGTTTGTAACTTAACGGTAACTTATATAAGTGTATTAAGTATATATGGCCTCAGATGCGTAAAATGAACATTTCACGGTATTGCAAGCTTTAGGAAAATAATAATCGTTTCGAAGTTGTATTTTAATTAATAAAGATTACAATAATTTATACAAACCATATAATTTTTTTCCAGACACCAGCCGTTCTGCTTGCCTACTTACTCGTCTCAGGATTAACCCTAACCAGAATTCGCAGACCAATTGCTCGTCTCACTGCCGAAGAGCAACGTCTTGAAGGAGAACATCGATTTATTCATTCCCGTCTGATTGCCAATAGTGAAGAAATTGCCTTTTATCAAGGTGTCAATCGAGAAAAACTCACCATGGTCACATCATTACAGAAACTTGTAAGAAATTGAAAAACATGTATGTTATGTAAATAACAAAAATTAAGCAACATTCAATCAAAGCAATGTTTTAATGGATAAAAACAATGCATTTTTTAATATGCATGAGAAGATAGATAGATTTATGTATTTTCATTTGCACTAGTGCTTTCTCTATTGGTGCCAGGATATTTATTTATTATTCATGGGGTCGTTCTAGTTTACTTGTCGGGAGGTATGCAATTAAAATTACCAAATTTTTCGGTAAATTACTTTAGAGCGAACCACACATGCGCAGCTCTGTAATCTTAAATTAAAAAGTGCGCATCCGTTATCTGCTCTAAAGCAATTAATCTATAAATAATTCATGAGTTGATAATTTGGGTTACTTACTTCCCAGCAAGTAAACTCAAACCAACGTATGGACGCCATGTAATCTCATAATATTTATACCAAGTTTAATTATTAATTTTTAGAGGGATCAGGTTTGTGTTTCTTAAGAAAAAATAAAAAATTAATAAAGCTTTATCAATTTAAGGGAACAATCAATAACTAGTCTATGTAATTCTTCATTCGAAGGTCAAATTATATCTTCAAATATTAACATTAGAGAAATAATACATATTTACTAATTTTTAATCATCATTTTGATCAACTTTTATTTGATAAATTTATTTTTATTTTTTTATACTTATATATTTCATCTTTTTCTTGCTTGTAATTTCATCAATTTTTATCTAAAATTAAACTTTTTAAACAACTTCCTCTCATTTTTCGAAATTTTATTTTATTTTTTTCAACAGACTTGAAAAAATTAATATTACTGTAATCTAATTAAGATACAAAATCACCAATACAATCTAAGGGCAGATCCAAATAACAATTTTTTTTTTTGGAGAGAGTGTGAACGATTCCAGCTTAGAAAGTAATTTTCCCTTTTTTTAGGGGTTTTTTCTTGTTTTCATTTCGATTTAGGGAGGGAAGCAGTTGCTTTTATAGCTCTCCCCCGGGAGGTTTTTACGTATAAATCACTAATTAATATATTCATTTATTTAATTTCAGATAAATCATCTTCGTAGTTATCTTGAATTCTCTGTGATGATGGGAATCATTGACAACATTATGGGAAAATGTAATTATTTAATTATATATATTTATTTTTATAGTCTTTTTCGGCATTTAGACTTCTTAAATAGTTATTGAAATGGATTGGTATTCACTATAATTGGTATCCATTATAATAATAAATTTGATCAATTCGGGAAGCGGACCCTTAGATCTTAGATGACTTATCGGTAAGGTAAAAAAATAAAGAAAAGAAAAATAAATTATATAATAACAAATAAAATTTGAGCGAACTTCTAACGTTAACTTTTAGCTACTATAAAGGGGCGCCGAAGCAATATAATTTTATATATTACATATGTATAGCATATGGCTTCATATAAATTTACTCTTGGACAACTCCAATAAACCATTTGACTTTGACTCTAGGTTTGAGCTCTAGAATAATATGAGTAAAAATTATTTCAGGAAAATTTTGAAAATATATAGTTATTTTTATGAGGACAAGCAAAAATTTCTAATGGACCGGAGTGAACTACAGTTCTACATTAGATTATCAATCAAGAACTCTATTTCTGCTCTTAGGAGCTATTTAATTCAATAATCAAAATAATCAAAATTTGTATTAATCTTTTCCTTTTTTTTAAGATATTGCAACCATGGTGGGATTTGTCGCCGTTTCTCTTCCATTTATGAATTCCTCTCATCCTGTACTAAGTAAAGTTGGAAAAAATCAACGTTTTGGGGTAGGTATATATATTGCTTTTATATTATATCAGAGATAATCTCTCAATAAAATGAATTCAGTTGAATAATAAATGAATAACTCCTCTCTTTTTTTATTTTTTATTATTTGTATTTTTTTCAGCACTACTACGTCTACGGACGTATGCTACTTAAACTTGCCGAGGCGATTGGTCGTCTTGTTCTCTCCGGACGTGAATTGACTCGCCTTGCAGGTTTTACCGCTCGTGTTTCTGAACTCTGCACGGTGCTACAAGATCTTAATAAAGGTACCTACACAAGGACACAAGTCTTGGAAAATACCGAAATTTGCCTCTCAAGACGTGGTCAGATCATCTTCAAGGACAATATTATTTCATTTGATCGGGTTCCTTTGGTTACACCCAACGGCGAAGTTCTAATACAAGAACTGACCTTCACTGTTCATGCTGGAAATAATGTTCTTGTTTGTGGTCCGAATGGCTGTGGCAAAAGTTCCATGTTCCGAGTTCTCGGGGAGGTAATTTTTTATTTTTATTTTAATAAAATGTTAACCAAAGGGATCATTAAAATATTTTATTCAAATTAAAAATAATTGTTTTTTTTTTTCATTTTTAGCTCTGGCCTCTTTTTGGTGGTACTCTCACGAAACCACCTTCTGGAAAACTCTTTTACATTCCACAACGACCTTATATGACGTTGGGCACTCTTCGCGATCAGGTAAATTGATTACGAATAAATAATCTCGAAAATGATATAATATTCAAGCATACTTTTTTTTATTTTTATGACATTTTAGTCAACGATTCTTCTTCAGGCCTATTAATCTATATAATAAATATTTTTTTAACAAATAAATGGCTTTCTAAGACCAAGTCATCGTAAAATTTCAGGAGAAAAAACAAATTTTAGACAGCTAAGTCTGAAGATCTTATCATTTCTTTAACAAAACGTTGTCTTAATAATGAAAGCTGTATATTCATGCTTTTAATAACTAGTCTTAATAATCTATATTTTCGGAATACTTAATGTTTAAATGATATGAATGAAAAGAAATTTCTAATCACCATTGTTTACGAAATAAAATATTTAAACATCTTAGATACTTAAAAATCTTATTTTTTTATAATTATTTTAAAATATCATTTTATAATATTTTTATCAATACTGAATGATATCTCATTCCATATTACATATCCTTCTCTAGAAAGGGAGGACCTCCAATGGTCTTCAATAATACTTGATAAATTAAAATTTTTAATAATCAATTTGCCCTAATGACAAAAAAACAAAAATTAAACACTGTTTAGAACTATCTTTTTTCTCTTTCTCTATATCTATTCTTATAGATATGCTAAAAATGTTATGACTCTTCTATAATATAACAATGATAATATCACAATATTTTTATTAATAATAATGTTTATCTTGATTAGGTGATCTACCCTCACTCGGAGCAGGAGATGAAGAGACGTGGCTTTACGGACGCAGATTTGTCTAAACATTTGGAGAGAGTTCAGCTTTCATATTTATTGGAGCGTTCTGGAGGTTGGGATAACGTTGACGATTGGATTGATGTTCTCAGTGGAGGCGAGAAACAACGCATAGCCGTGCGTGATCACTTTTTTCTGAGATTAGGTTAGGAATCCCAGGATGCAGGTCAAGTGATAATCAAAACGAGTTATTTATCGTTGCCGACGTGTGTCGCACACTTCTTCAGGCTTAACAGATTGTTAATTTTTTCAGTTGCTTGATACAATTATTTAGTTAACATTGTAATATATATGAAAATAAAACTGATGCCACTGCTTAACGTATTTGTAAATATATTTATATCACAATGTTAACAAAATAATTGTACCGAACATATGTAAATACTAACAATCTATGAACTCTGAAGAAGTTCGCGATACGGGCCTGAAACGTCGACAACGAGAAATAACTCCTTTTTATTATCACCTGACTGCATCCTGAGATTCCTGTCCTAAACTCGTAATTGAATAAAACAGCCATCACAAAAAAACATTAAATTAGTGATGTTCCAATAATAAAAGTCAGCCGTGTTGAAGCTACGATTTCTCCAGTTAATTTTTTTCCAGCTCTCATTCTACATATTAAGAAATTTTTATTTTATCATCCCATTTGCAGCAAAAGGCCCTAATTTTTTCGTTTACTATATCAGGTAAATTTTATACAAATGGGAAGGAGGCCCTATATAGAGAAGATTATAAAAAAATTATATACCCCCTGGACTATGTTAGGCTGCCCAATTATAAATACTCTATAGCGTATATTAAATTTTTTTTATTTTTGCAGATGGCAAGATTGTTTTACCATAAGCCTCAATTCGCAATATTAGATGAATGTACGAGTGCGGTCTCAGTGGACGTCGAAGGCAGCATGTATCAACATTGTCGAAATGTCGGAATCACCCTGTTCACTATTTCCCACCGACGGTCGCTCTGGAAACACCATGAGGTTAATTTTTGTTCTTTCATTTATCTACTTTAAACTATAATTTCACAATTTTTCTAACCCCTTAATTCTGAATGCAGAGAGGGTTTTATTTCCTAGGATGTGACTCATTTAAACTCTTGGGCCCAAAATTTTTTTTTCTTATATGGTGATAAGGGTTAGGCCAGAATTGTAAATGGTTTTTATAGAAATTTCATTAAAATTTTTTATTTTTGTAATTTTTTCATGTTTTTATTAAAATTTTGTGTTGATTTTTTCAATTTTTAATTTAAATTTTTGAGACTTTCTTTGAGGGCTGCAAACTGCGAATTTGACATTCTTGGTATACATAATCATTTGAAATTTAATGGATTACTAACATTTCATAATGACAATACACATTTACATTCATGATCTCTATTGGTCTTTAAAATAATTTTATTTTATTACAGTTTTCCCTTCACATGGACGGACGTGGTAATTATGAATATAAACCAATATCGCCAGATACTGAAGAGTTTGGATCTTAAAAATTATCATTAAGAGGGTATTTTCATTTTTAATTAATAGTTAAAACTATTTAACAGGGTTTTTTATTTGTAGATTTTATACTACTTTCTTAATCAATTTCTGTTGATCAGAAAATAGATTTCAAAATCAATATTTTTATATTTAATATATATATAAATAATAAATTTTTTTTCTAAAGACACCGAGATAAATGGGGTTTCAAAAGTTTGACTTTTGAAAAACCGGGATCAGCAAGTGCAATGAATTTTAGTTATTCTTTTATAAAAAAAAAATGAAACATATTTTTATATCCCAAATTTTAAAAATTATTAATTAAGTAAATTTAAAGTGATGAATTCTTGTTTGGTTTTATAATCAAATTTAGCACTCTATTTTTAGTTAGAATTATGATACCTGAGGATCTGGAAATCTTACTTCTAATTAAAAAGCTTATAATAAAAATTTTATTTTTTTCGCGAACTTAAGATATTTACCTTAAACTCGTAAATTTAAAAAATGAAAAATCTTAGGAATTGAACCCACGTTTTCGTAGTTTACGGCCGTGAGTTTTACATATGAAAACACAGCGAGAACGTGGGTTCGGTTCCCTCGAGTACCTCATTTTTTCAATTTATGAATTGAAGATAAATATCGCGAAATTTTTATTTTCTAAAATTTAGGGAAATTGTTCCCATTTCATTGAAAAATTTTATTATGAAATTGGGCGTTAATTTAGTTTTAAAAACTATCTGGTCATTTACAAAAATCGGCATTTAATACAGAACGCCCCAAAGCTAAATTATCACCTTTATTCCATTAGCAATTTGTAACTGTATGCGCAGAACATTATTTATGATCAAAAGACAATATTGCTCATACGCATTCGTTTGTAAGGAATTGCTGAAATCATCTCTTGAGCGTGATTTAACTATTTGACAATGTCGACATTTACTCCTATGAACCGAAGAGTTCTTGGTTCATTTTTCATCAAAACCAATAACCTTATTGATAGATATATCATTCACCATCAAATACCTTTCCTCGAGGGAAATAGGGAAATTTAAGAAATTATATAATTTTAGGCTTTTTACCTTAAAATAATCTTCATTAAGCCTTTTTATAAGTATATTTCTACTTTCTTAAATACGGATTAGGTACGTAAATGAAAGTTCTAAAATATTGGAAAGGTGAATCACATGTATTATTAGATGGTTTTAATAAATTTATACTTTTATAGCTTTTACCTCACCATTTTAAATTACATTCAATTACTACAAATTTTAAAATAATTTATTATTAGAAAAAAATGCTAAAATTATTTTTTAATAAAAATATTTATAATTATGTTTTTTAAATTTATTTTATTGTTATTATTAAATAAAAAAAAGAAAATTAAAAAAAGCAAAGAACCCTGTTATTTATTGTCTTCCAAAACATTTTTGTTTAATTAAAGAGTTTTTTTTTTCATTAGATGTGAAAACATATCTGTAGTTGTATAGAATGAATATATATTATGTATTTTAATTTCAATTTTAAAAGAAGAAGCTTAAATAAAGTAAAAATATTTTTATTACATTACATGTATCTTTTCCAGGGGTTGGTTCACTTCTTCCCTTCCCTACCGAAAATGAAGTATTTGCCTCTCCTTTTACTTTCCTAAAGATCCACACAAGAAAATGAATCAACTCTGTGGAAATGTCTAACATGGACATGGAGATTTCGAAAATGTGGATTTGGAGAAAAATTACAAAGAACATATGTAAGTAGAAAAAATAATAATTAAAATAAAATGCCTATGTTGCATATTTTACTAAAGAGCCAAAGGAATAAAACCTTGGACATTTGGAGTCATAACTTTAATCTGAATCAATTTTTTGCTATTTCATATTATCTTCTTCTATTGAAGCTTTTGACGTTTGTACTCCAATGCTGTAGTTGCTGTTTCTTGCTCCCTCTCTTATAAGTCTTTGTAGTATTTTGTGTTGTGTTTTATTTACCAACTCATCACGTTCTACGATAACTTGTATTTACTTTTTAATCAACATATAACACTCATTCTGATAATGTAGCAATCTTACTACATTATTTTTAAAGGAGAAAATGACATTTTTAAAGTCCAAAAAATGATATAGACCAGTGATTCCCAAACTTTTTGCTATCAAGTACCAGTTAGGCACGAGGATTGCGCACCGGCAGCTAAAAACTTTGAAAAAAGAACGAAATTTTTTATATATATTATTTCTTGTTATTTTATTCATTTATCACGTGCCGGTACGCGTATCACAGATCGGGAACGCTGGTTTAAACAAAATCTCTGAGTGTATATATTCTGGTGCAACCCTCGCCAACCTTTATATTATGGGGTGTAGATATTTGTTCGTGTTTGGTTGCTGGAAAGTAAGTAAACGTAAATGATAATTCAAATGAGTTTTTCAATTAATTAACGAGTAAGAGAAACAAAATCCAAATACAATATTTTATTTATTAAATCTCTATTTTAAAATGACTCTATTTATTGTGACATCTTCGATAAATAATGTAGTAATTAAATGATTCATACGAAACTTCGACAGGCCGGAGAACTAATTGTTCTCTAGCTGCCGAAAGATTAACGAATTGATATAAAATTTTCAGTATATCATATATGAGAGGAGGCAGAGGCTAAGACGGATAAGCTGCGGATTACGGATGCAGAATTGCAAACAGCTCGGGTTCGAGTTCTGTCATAAAAAATTATTTCCAACTTTGCCAGAAGTCTCCTCAAGGGGTGGGAAAATGAGAGATAAATTCACCCCCAGTAAGAGTAATAGAGTGTGGTACAAAGGACCCATATGTATGGCCTAAGTGACTGGGCCTCCCAAATTTAAGGGGATCATCCATCCTTATAGCATATAATCAAATACCAAAGGGCAATCAACTTTTGGCAACAATCGATAATCCAGCCTAACTAATATTTCATAATACATATATCTTTGTAGGATAATCTGGATTATTAAATTAGAGATAAAGGAGCAGGGTTGAAGTCCACTTCTACACCTTATTCACAAATATTTTGACAAATCTGACAATATTCATCATCTCGCCTGTGGTTGAGGGCTTCAGGCATAGACATGGATCAATAATAAAAACAAAAATGACAACAAAACACTTCGTTTTTTGTGAACACTTCGCCTACTCTACTCGTCTTTTATGGCTTCGCAATCATTTTTGTTTTTATTACTGGACAAAGTCTACGACCAAAATTCTCAACATTGAAAATGATGAATGTAGATGAAATTTAGCCAAACTTCACCATAGAACAAATTAACATCATTGTTGCATTTATATGTATATATTGTTATATGTTTTACATCCATACTGACTATTTTTGGGCATTAAATACAACTACTGAAGGTAAACCAGTAAACCTAGATTGAAACGTCTCACTCAATTTGTAGTTTTTATTGAACATCCAAAACATGCTTTATTGGTGATTCTGCCTTCTCTATTATGATCACACTGCAACAACTCTCTTCTATCAACTTATTCATATTTAAAAATGTTTTTTCATTTGTTTTTTTTGAGCGCATTATTCCATGGTCCTCATAATTTTATAAATTTTAGACCCCTAAAAAGCCTATAGCTATAGGGTCTTACACACTGACTCTATATACAAATATACAAAAACCCTGTCTCCGGAAATAGATATTATTCTATTTTGAGTACGAGTGAGAAGGGATTTTCACTACATTATAGGGATGGTTGCATTCGAAAGATCGAATCCTAGTGTTTTTTATTTACATTCCCTCAGAAGCGATCACTGCCCAAAGGCAATAATTATATCTTCTCCGGGATTTTTTTAGGAGAGAAAAATCGGATCTGGTACCGACTGTAATAAGATTCCCACTATATTCAGGATCTGTTTCCGGAGGAAAAGATCGCATGTTTTCCAGAGATTGGACAGACTACAGGGTTTGAGAAGCTTAATGAAAGAAGTAAAAACGACAGATTTTTTGGAGAGAAAATGAGACTGACTTTTTTGATATATTTTTTTGGAATTATTATCTCAAATTTTCTTAAACCATTTTTATGTAATTTGGTTTTGGAAAGTGAAAAGGTAGAGAGGAATTCAAATTTTATTTCTTTTCTAAAACCAAAATTATTAAAAATTAATCAAATTTATTAAAAAGTTAATTTTAATTTAATGTGGTATTTTTAAAAATAATCTAATAAAATATTTGATTAAAGAAATTTTTTGAAGATTTTAACGTGTTATGTAGTTAAAAAGAATGACGAATGTGGCGCCTCGATCGATGTGATGGCGCCACGAGCGATAGTGCCGGGGCGTGGGGAGTCAAGATCAGCCATCAGTCCCCCAGTCGTGAGCGAGAGCTGAACAAGCGCGGACATTAAAACAAACGACAACGACTCGTCAGCTCTCGTCGTCAGTGTCGGTTGTCGTGGGTTCGGGAGGACGACGACGACGACGAGACGTCGCAAGTCGGTCGGTGTTTTAGTGAGTGTATGCTAAAGTGTGCTGTGTATCGCGATGGACGCCAGTGATAAAGACGGGCCAAGCCAACCGGGCACATCGGCAACCACCGTTGGTGGTTGCGGTTGCTCACCTTCGATCACAATTAGCATCACGCCGACAACAGGCGGCCAATTTGATTTACATATTGCACGCACCGAGACTATCGAGAGTTTAAAGAAATTAATCTCGAAAAAATTGAAGGTGCCTAAAGAACGGATCTGCCTTCTCCATCGCGACAGGTTAGTACTCTCATCCTTATATAACCTCACTTTTTTCTTTTTCATATATTTAGTAAAAAAAAAATCAAAGAAATTAAATTTTTCATCGATTGAAAATCTTTTTATTTATTTTCATTCAGATTTTTCAATTTTTGTCTTTTCTGAAGCCATTTTAAACATTCATTTACGACAAATTATCCAGCCATATTTATTTATACTCTTTGTGTCCATGTGATTTAGAAATTCAACAATCATTGAGTGTTGGTTATAAAAATTTAAAAATAAGCACGATCGATTATCGATTTGATTATTGGCTAAACAATCAAACTAAAAAAGGAAATTAGCTTAGAGACGATATGCTCACAGCAGGGCGTTGTTGTGGTTCGATTTGGCAACGCAGCACGCCATCAGCTGTAGTGACGTCGCCGTCGCCACCACCTCCGCCGCTGCCGTCGTCGCCGCTCAAAGCCCAAAGAACTTGCTGGCCCCGAATCGAACCCGGGACCGTCAGCTAGCGGTTCCCTAGCCCCATTTGCACCATCGTCGTTCGCAGAACTGAAAAACCTCTCTCTTTGAAAAGAAACAGGCCTAATTACTTAGTACCTAACCTCAAAATTTTAATTAATTTTTATTTCCTACACGCGCTCGCTCACTTAACGAGTTTTTTTTTTCGATAAAAGGAATCAATATATTTAAAATTAATAAACTTAAATAAATTATTAATATAGCAACCAGTGTCGGATTACTGATTAAGAACTCAGAATCAGCACTCGCTCTCTCTTCCCAAACTAATGAAAATTAGAATAAACCAGACTAAATAAAAATTTTTTTGTCTTTTTCGGCATTTAGACTCCGTCCTTATATTAATTGGTAGACAATATAATATAACTTTTTGTTGCTCATGACGAGAAACAAACCATTTGGTACGTGAGGCGAGACCTCCATCTCTGCATCAAGGGACAAGGCCTAAATAAAAATTCAAACAATAAACATTCACGAATATTTTAATAGTTTCGAACAAGAACAAATATATCAAAATCTAAATTGTTATCATTATGAATTAACAATTTCCCCCCAACCGCCCCCCCCCCCCCCCCCCCCCCA
>JAAAKE020124282.1:0-15062 GCA_010014785.2 Anisolabis maritima
ACAGACCTCTCTTGATCGTTACCTTGTGAAGGTCTCACGCAGTGAAAGTCAGGAAAGTGAGGCCAAAAAGGCCCGACGTTAAAGTGATGATTAATAAACATTGTGTGTTATTACTCGTTTATTTATATACAAATTGTGTATATTATATGTAATTTAACTGTGTTTTGGGTTAGTTTCATATCGCTAGAACGCATATTACATTATTTTAAATGGGAAAAATTGCTTTGAGATACGATTTTTTTGCCATACGACGATGATCACAGAGCGAATTTCAAGGTACCACTGTACTAGTATTTTATTGATATAGTTTTTTCGATTTTCTGATAATCTGCTCTATCGATTTTGATTAAAATTCATATATAAATTATTTATTATAGTCAATCTTTGAAAAGTATTAATCCCCGTTGTTTGGAACCCACTTTACTCCTTTTAGGTTTTTTTTTTTTTTTTTTGTGATTTCTCTTAAATTACTCTAACAACATTGATTAATTTAATTTGGCTCTACATTAAACGGCTACCTAGGCACAATGCAAGAACATGACAGCACATTACTTAATTTCCCTTGCATTAGGTAAGAAGAAATTATGTGATGTGCGTTTGAGATTTTTGACTCTACTGGCATGTATTTGTCTTATGGTTAAGCCAAATTCTAACTGAATAGCTGCAGTTCCAAATACCTATCAAATACATCATTAGAAGATTTCTCTTGTCAGAGTAAATTGTCTTCCTAACAAAGTGTTGCCATTCTAAACTAACCATAAGACAAGTACAATCAGAGCGGGGCTGTTTATACAATATTGGTTGGTAGGGATATTTACGTTCATTATAGAAAGAGTTTTGGGATGGAAGAAGAATCATGAGACTTTCAATCTAATAAAAATAGTTTTCTCTTTCACCTGCTTTTTTGTTTTTCCTTGGACTAATTCTTGAAAAATTGCTGGACTGCCTGCGTTGATAAGAGGTTGAAGTTTTCTCAGAAATTCACTTTGAGTCCTCGACATGATGATATCATCTGGTACTTCATCGCTCTGAAAACAAAACGATTGATCAAATGGAACGACATATGTATCCGGATTTTGAGGATTAAAACATTATTTATGTATTTGTGGAATTTATTGAAATTTAACTTTGAAAAATATGAATGGGCAGGAATAAATGACGTCGTCTGTCCAGTTAACGCAAGGAAAGCCATCAATCAAGTGAGGAAGACATTTTGAAAAGCAATTTATTGGCAAGTGAATGGACGATCCGAAGAAAAAAAAGAAAAGCTGCCATCTCATCAGCAATCAGAGACTCTTAACAATTTTAGAAATTAATGAGAAAAAGAGAGAGAATTCTTATTAGCAAAAGGAAAAACTTACTGTGCTCGTTGAGGCCTCTGGAGTATATTCAGCAATGCGGTCTTCTTCTGAAAACTAAAGAAAAAATATAAAATCGCGTCAAGAAATTAATCCCTTCCCCCCCTCTCCTCTGTTTTATTTTATTTATTTTTTTAAAAAAATCTGGTGGGTATTTATAATTTTAATAATGGAAAAGGTAATGAGTAGGTTTTCATTTGTTTACAAACGCCCACACCTTTAAGTTGAGAATGGAATGGAAAAGTACTCCCCTAATACTACTCTTATTACGTGACAGATATCGACTTCACCAATCCCAAGGGTCATTGGTTCAAACAATCAAGGAACCATTATTATTATTCCTGGAATGTACAAAGTATGTATACTCTGGGTAAATGGCAGGTGGTAGGCTGCATCGGGAAGAGAAGTCGTTTCGAAGATGAGTTCACGAGTTCCTAGAATTATAATAACATACAATAAAAGGTAGCAAATTATTTATTAAAAAAAAAAAAAAAAACACTATCTTGAATCATTATACTTAAAAGAAATAGCGAATTAGTGAGTTCGAATTTATCCAATAATAAAAAGAAAAATCCTTGGATATTGGGATCCAAAGAATACTAAATCTTAATTTTTTATAGGTTTGCATTCGTTTGTAGGGTCTGGTTTGTATTGGTTTGTGGAACAGTCTGTCTGTCTGTCACTACTTGGAATTATAGTCCTCTGCCCCCTATGATTAAATCGATTATAAATTTTGTCAAGTCCTAACGTACTAGAGTTGTGTAAAAATTTTATTTAGTTCTCAAGGGCAGAGATTAGCTCAGATAGATTGAGGTCGTACCATCCTTGTTAAGGTTTTGACCAGGTTTTCCTTAATAGCTTAAGACGAATGTCGGGATGGTTAATACGTCGTGTACTCCTGGTCACGTGTTAAGCGCAATGTTTTTATCTTTTTCTTTCGATGGAAATATATGAACATGTTATTTGTTAATGAGAATACATTTCTTTTTTTTTCTTGTATTTGTTTTGTTAATTGTTTGTTGTTTTGTGTTATATAATTTATAAATTGGTATTTGTGTTTGATTGGAGCCACCGAGGACTTGTGCTTCTAAGCAGATCGTTAATAAATTTATTTATTTATTTATTTATTTATTTACTGAGACCAATTAGACTTGAAATTAATTGAAAAATTTGTATCAATAGCATCCGGACATTCAACAACCTATACAATGAAGATGACGCTGGTTGTTGTGACCACACCAGTTTTTTTTTTAAATAATTTGAATATTTAAAAAAAAAAAAAAAAAAAAAAAAAAAAACATACCGAGACTCGTTTTTTCTTTGGGCTTTGTTCGTCTGACGAACGAGGTCTTTTCAGAGATCCCTAGAAATTTAAATTTTATTAATAATAAATTGATAAGAGAGAGAGAAAAAAAGAAAGAAATAAATAAATAAAAAAAAAAAAAAGACAAACCTTTCTTCCTGAAGTATCCACAGTTATATTCAGAGATGGTAGGCCCCTTGAAGTTGAAGGAGCCTCGAGGTCAGGGGGCTCCTCTAGCATTTGCAACGCCAATTCAGGTACTTGAGATGATCTCTAAAAATTGGAAGAGAAGCTTTGAGGAATAAGCAAGGGACTCAAGTGGGCAGGGCACTAACTCATTTTATCCTCAATCTTCTTTGAATGAAATATTACTCCAAATTTGATCCTAACATTTTAAAAATAATATTTATTGTTATTCCAATTGTTGACATTCGTATTTTATTTTTCAAAATAAAATAATAATACTACATTAAAATTGCGAATAAAATCAAAGTAATGATTTCTTTTAGCGTAGCTCGGATTCTTCTTCCACTCTCAACATGGCCAAAGAAAAATTATAAATTAGACTACACAAATTTAAAAGAAAAAAAAAAAGAGTAGCAAACAAATATGCAAAGAAAAAAAGATAGAATAGAAATTTCCAAAATGAAAAAGCATCAATCATTCTTAAGTGACCATTTCTCCGTTTCTAAAAAGAAAATCTCAGTCGTGATTGATAACTCTTATGGGAAATAAATAAGTAAACAACTCGGATAAGAGTAATCGGTATAAAAAATGAGGCATGTTTGATAAAATTGTTAAAACAAGGTGCCCCCAATCCGTGGCTGGGAGGTTAAAGGTAGTGACATTGTCAATATTAGTAACCGTTGATTAGAAGCCAGCTGCTATTGGAGGCTGAAAAGGAGAAGGCAGAACGCAGCAAATGAAAGAAAGCCCTTGGATGCCAAAAGCCGAACCGAAACGTTTTGGACAAAATCTATTCGCTATGCCAACTTCCGGTATAATTACAAATAGCCTCTAAGTGACTGAGGATGGACGAATAGATTTTGTCCGAAACGTCTCGGTTCGGGTTTCTTTCATCTGCCTTCTACTTCCCTCACAAATATTAGTAACTTTAAAAGACAAGATAGGTTCGTTTCGGATCCCAGGCAATCCGAATCAAATGATATAAATATACCTGGATAATGGCATTGTAAATAATAATTTGAATTGTTTATAGTCCAAATGGCCTCAGGTGCCGAAATGAGAAATAAAAAAAAGGTCCAATAAAGAAAGGAATATAGAAGACGAAATTTTGTGGCGTTTTTGATATTACCTTCCTTTCCTCCAACCTTAAAAAATGACTTAGCATTAAAACACTCTAATGGATGAAAGAGTTAACGCTTCTAAAAAAAAAAAAAGATATTTTCTCCAACAAATGAAATAGAAAAGAACCCCTTTAAGCCCAGCTAAGAGTGGCATTTGTGCTCACGTCTGAGGGACTGAATGGAAACAATGATCTAGTTACCCGAACATTCTTTGGGCTTCCCATTATCAAGCTTTAGCTTTATGATTTTCAATTTTCGCTATCCTATTAATTTCCGATACAATTACAAAAGAGCGAGTCGCCTTACGTCTCAAGTATCCCGAACCCTAAAAAGATCTTTGAAAAGAAAAAGGCTCTCCTATCCCAATTAAAATAAATTTTCTTCTTTCTTACTTTTGGATAGATCACATCTAAGGTAAGTTCCAAGGGAGCTTCCGCTACAGATTGAATCTCTTCTTGAGGCGGCGGAAGCTAAAAAATAAAATTTATTCATTAAAGCAGTATTCAAATTATTTAAAAAAAAAAAAATAAATAAAAATTAATCATTACACTTAAATTAACTGCTTCCTCTTCACGGGCGCGGCGTTTCTGAAATTTTTTTAGAATAAGATGAATACGAAATTTTATACTCCATGCTTATTTTATTATATATATATATATCAAGTCATCTATCTATTGGTAAAGACAAAGGAATTATTAAATTTGTATATATTTATAGACCGCGTTGGAAAATGTTAGCAACCTAGGAAATGGAATTTTATCCTCGTCATTTTGGATCTAGCTACTGAACTAACAATGAATGATACAACATGGAGCGAAAACTACCGGGACTATCATTGAAAAAACATGTTTTTGTCAAAAAGCGATTTTATTCTTCAACATAGTTTCTTTCAAGAGCGATATTTATTCGCATTTGTTTCACTTTCGTCATCCTCTTGGACCTGATGAACGCATGTTTCATCCATTGTTACGCTGAAACAGCTTCAAACCGCACTCTGAATCATCGACACGTTGCTGTTAGAAAACACAGCACCCAAGCAAAAATAGGATCATTTACACACGTCTGGTCAAATGGCCGAAACATCATGAAAATTTGACACGTATCTTTTTGAGAGTTGATACTCTCTAAAAAACATATGGGTATTTAGTTGGTGATGCCATCTAGTGGCGAGTCCTTTTCATTCCATGTAGTATAATATATATATATATTAGAAAATTTTGCAATTTTGCATTGCTTAAAATACAATTTAAATTGAAAAGGTATTTTCTAGAAAATTGTTGTTCTGAGGACTGGCAATGTCCCGGTCAAAACGGAACGAACGTTTCATTCACAAAGAGGTGAGAAAATAAATAATATATTTCATATAATGTTTTAAGTGATTAATTTAATAAATAAGAAAATCGTTAGAGTTGGGCGTTTTTTTTGATTTGATGGCCGGTTTAGTTATATAAGAGGATGAAAAAAAATAAAAATAGATTAAAATAAATTTTATTATTAAGTTAAAAATAGTTTTGAACAGGAAGTCTAGAAAAAGGAGATGATCTATTAAACTTTCATACAATTTATTTATTTTAAATATTTTACCTTTATATTAATATTTTAAGTTTTGGCTGACGATGATTCGGCCAAAATTTTTGTTTTTAGAGATACATGTATATTGAGAAAAAATTTTTCGAATAAATTAGTATCACCTGAGGCTGGACGCTTTGCGAAGCTTCCTCATCTCTTCTTCGTTTTGCCCCTCCCAGTTGTTCTGGGGAATTTTCAATATGCTTTGTTACCAAGTGTCGATTGTATATCTGTTTAAAAGAATTGATATATATAAAAGTAAATATGCATAAGAATCAGTTTCAGATGTTCTCTCTAACCTTAACGAGTTGACTGCTCAGAAATTTTAGCCCCGGGCGTTGCAAGAATCCATGCTCGATGGAATTCAATTGCATTTTCATCAAGAACTTATTTGGTGGCGCTAAAATTAAAGTGTTATTTTCAGGATTATGGATTTGTTCTTTAAAATCTTCACAATTGATGATTATTTCTCGGTCAATTATGATTTTTCTTCCTTTTTTTTTCTTTCCTAAAAAAAAAATCGTCTTTTATCCCCTTCATCAGGGACAGGCCCAGATTCTTAATTTCTACATGCAAGTCTGATTTACCTTGGTCTATTAATTCAATCGTTGGAAGAACAAATTCATCTATATCATTTGGAATTAATGTGGAGCTTGTTATGTCTTGATTAATCTTTTGTTGTTCAGGCTGAATTCCAATTTCTGGCTCCTGAGGAGGAGGAATTTCTGAACTAAAAAAAGAAACAAAAAACAAAATAGCCATCCTACTGACGACTATAGAATTAACAATTTTATTTGTATGTGAAAAATAAAATTTACGCTAGATGGTAGATGATATAACATAGTTGGCTAAATTAATGAAAAGGGGAAAATAAAAGAAAATGCAGCTTTATAGGCACATATTAAAAAAAAAAAAATAACAACTTGGGATGACATTTCGATTCGAGTTTGAGCCTTCTTTTAGATATATGATAATGAAATAATTGAGGATGCATCTTCTTTCACTTTTTCAATTATTAGTAATCGTGAATGTGCTCCCCCCCAGGGGACTAATAATTGTTCCCCAAAACGTTATTTAAAATAAAATTTAAAAAATTCTGATTCCAAGCTTAGGCAAGAATGCATTAAATATAATCCTTTTTTTTTTTTTTTTTTTGTTTTTAACAAAGAAAAACATCTTCATCTCACTAAGAATTTAAGTAATAGAAAAGAGAGAGTTCGATGCAAATATTTGCACCGACTAGCCTCCTGCTTCCCGATCAACGCGAGTTGAAGACTTAAGTCAATGTGGTTTTGCGGTCATTTGGTTTGGGAAAAAGGGGAATGGAAACTACTTCCCCAAATGGGGTCCAAGTCCATATTAAAAGCGTTCTTTTTAGAAAAAAAAAAAAAAAACATGAACCCCACAAGGATACTACGTCAGGTCGATCATGAACTTCCTACCCTTCGTCCTACGCCCCTGGTTTGATTTGAAACATAAAATAATCATTTAGAGGGTTCTGCAGTCAAGTCACACACCAAGCAATATGAAGTGTTTATTCTTAATAGTTGTTTAATATATTAACTTTGGCCGATTAAATCATTACACAACAAACCACTCTTGCTATTTAATTAACGTTCATATCCTTAATTATGGATTTTATCAAATACTTTCCAGAAAAAACAGGATTTTGTGACTTGTAACTTGTAGTACCTTTCATTACAAAATAAAATAAAATAATAAAACTAAAAACCTCGGCTCTTGGAGTGTTTGATTCTCAGTTGATGGATGATCTGAAAATAGAAAGAAAGAAAAATATAATTTTGAAAGTTAAAAAACAAAAATTATTTTTTTACCTCTAGGTAAATGAAGTTCACTAACCGGAATTTCATTGGTTTGAAAAATATTATTCAGCTGCAATGAGTTTTTAAATAAATTAATTGTGGAGGAAAAAAAAAACAATATTATATAAAAATGGTGTGGGTTAGTAAAGAAATACAAAAATTATCCCCACCCAATAAGAATATACCAGTCCCGGTTTAGTCTATTTAGAGGCGCCGCAAGAGGAAACGAAAAAACTGTAGAGTAGAAATTGTTAAATTATTTTTACTCTTTGTTTGATATTGTTAAAAAATATTTTTTATGTATTACAAAATAAGTCGCTTGGTTGGAGATAAGAGCAACATCCACCAAGATCGTTATTAAGCAAGGTCAAGCACTGCTGAATCTCGGGTGGGCGCGAGAAACATAAATGTAGAAATTTAAAACTATATATTTGTGATAAATAAAATGGTAAATGGCCTTTGCGGTCAAAAAAAGAGTATAAAAAAAAAATAAAATAAGTCGCCATTTTTGCCCCCACCCCATATCAAGAGGTTAGAGAAACATTGACAATATTGATAATTTTAAAAGCTAAGGGAAGCCAACCGGATGAAAATTTATTTAAATCAAGTGGGTACCAATTAATATAAATAAATATGCCTGGTTAATAATCGTAAATAATTTATAATTGTAATAGTTTAAAGTCTAGATGACTTCAAATGTCAAAAATACATTTAAAAAAGTCTCCATTGTGTTTTTCCGGTAATCTGCGTATCGAAAATAAGTAAACAATCCCTAGACTTAGAGAGTTAGACCCTTAGATACTTTAATAGGTCTCTAGAAAAATTTGTATTCTATCAGTAGCAATTAGAAAAAGAGCGTAGAGCGCCCCCCCCTCCCCCCCCCCCAAACAAAAAAGGAAAATTAACCTTCTTATCAGGAGGTGGGGGCCTTTGCAAACTTGAATTTTGCACCTGCCTCCTAAAATTGTTCTCCCGGTCCTTCCCATTATTTATAAGAATTCAATATGAAGTATCCATCCAGTCGCAATTATTTTTGCCTATGCCTTTTTTAAAATCAATTAATTTATTTTTTGTGTTATCGGGACGCAGATACTGATCCCCTCATTTATTTATTTATTTATTTTTTGAGAATACATGCATAAAGTACAAAAGACCTATAATGATGATGGATATATGATATATATATATTAATTGTTACTCAAAAAGATATATGATAAACTAGAGGAAAAATGTTAACGATTTTATTTTTGTGAACGTTCATTATATGATGCAGATTGGACAGCCCTGTTTAGATGGTAGGATAACTAGAGACATGTCATTTCAACGTTTTGTTAGATGCGAGGGCAAAAAAAGAGAGGGAGTCAACAATTGGGTTCATTCATAAAGAGTTCCAGAACTCCCTCTCCTTTTTGCAACTTGATAAAAAAAAAAAGTAAACAATAAATACCGAATCTCCTGGAAAATTTAAATTTACTCCGTCCGGCACTCCGAAAGTATCTCTCTCATCATTTATATTTATTGGGAGAGGTATTTCGACTAGCGTTATATTCTCTTCACTGAAAAAAAATGACATTAAGAATTGTATATGGTCAAGAAACCAATCAAAGAAGAGAAGTAAGAATTGTTAAAAAACACTTTGTAAAATGACACTTGGGGACATCTCTTAAAATATTTATTTCCGATGTAATTATCTACCTGCGATTGATCAATTTTTGGAATATATATTTGGGATCAAAAATTCAGGTGACTGGAAAATGAGAGACTTGAAAGGGAACTGAATCATAGAATAGAAGCTGGAGGGATGAAATGGAAGGTCTAGGGTACTGCTCGATAGGAAAATAAAGGGAACAGTGGTAAGACCTACAATGATATATGAAAGTGAGTCCTGAAAAGCCCAAGGAAGCTTGTGACGGAAATATGATTTGGTCAGATGAGCTTTGGCGAAAAAAGAAGAGACAAAGGAGCGGGACATTTTAATAGGTGTAGAAGAGTAGACTTAGGTGCTGTGGAACTGGATGAATATTTGAAAGAAAAAGATTGTTGAAATTGAAGGTGGAAGACCAAGGGGGAGCAGCAAAAAGCTGAGAAGAAAAATCTTTGACTATAAGGAAGGGTTATTTTCAGATGTGCTTCTTTCTTGAAGTCTATGTTAATAATAATCAATTCCTCTCTATGTCACAACGTGGCAAGGGATAAAATTATATCACTAAAATATCTTTCAAATGCTCGGGCCTCTGTATCAAAAGTTTAAATATTTTTAAATATAAATTTTATTTGCTTTAAACAGAGAGCGATCGCAAAACATTTAATAAGGGTTACAAAGAGCCTCATTGAGTCTTGTTCAACTTTTTTTTCTCTTGGGGCACATTCATTTATTTGCTATGTAAAGCGGGCCGCATACTGAGGCATGTTCAACCAGGGAGTCAACTCCTCTCTCCCCTAAAGCCAAAAAATTATAGAATTTCAATAAAAAACAAGAAAAAAAAAACCAAGTTTCAATTCTAATAAGAATCACTTAGAAAAAAAAAAAAAAATGAAAAGCTAGCTCTAGAGAAAATTTATTTTGCCCCCTCTCCACCCAAACAAAAACTGGCACTTGTTCTTCAAAGGACTTGACATTTATTTATCTCGAGACACTAAATTGAAAAATTGGATTCATATGCTGTTTTTTAAAACCATTTAAGGACGAGTCGCCATACATGACTCTTACATTAGTTTTCTCAGATTTTTAGAAACCTTTTTATAGAAAAAACAGTTTCTATTGATTGCATTTTACAGTTGGCAAAGAAAAAATTAAATTATCAGCAAATATTTTCCAAATAATTTACATAAAAATACTCAACTGTAAATAACGTTATTTTATTTAAAGAGATATCCTCCTGAATAAGTCTATTTGATTCAATTTGTCGTTAAGATTAAATTAATTTCATCAATTTAAATTTACATTTAGAAATCATTTTTTGTAACGTCCCTTTTAATAGTTTAATTTAATTACCTGAAGGCTGGCGGTTTATCAAATCCCCTGTTAAATAGCTCTTCTGGATCGAAGGTGTATTTGGATGGAGGTATAATTGTATCAATAGAAATTGGCAATTGAGCCGGATCCTCCAGAATTGTTGTTACACGTAAATTGGATAACACATCTGAACATTCTGCATACAGATATGAAGCTTTAAGAAAATTCACACGAGAAACACCTAAAAGAAGGTGTCCTATCAGCCTCAGCGCATATCTCATCTAAAAACAAAAGAAAATAGTGGCATTGCTTTTTAACATGCAAGTAATTGTTATGAGAAAGGAAAGGGATGAATTTGATGGATGGGTGGTTTTTTCAGCTTACAGAATCCATTCCAAAGAGGCTTTTTGTCTTTCAACTTTAGTACCCATTATGATAAATTATATATATTAGTAATATCACTCAAGATGGATCTTGGCTCTAATTCAAGGGACAGTGAATTCAATCAAACTCTGTTGAATGACTAATTGGGCGTTTCAAAATCAAGTCGAGATTTTTTTGAAAGTATGCCCAAGTCGCAATTCAAGGCGAGAATATGACCCAACAATGGGACGTTGAAATCTTTGACTTTTCATTTTATAGCCCACTCAATAAAAATATTATTTTTGATAAATCACTATAGTAACCATAAATAATTATTTAATACTTTTAAGAAAAAATGGAAAATCACTATTCTTAATTTTAAAGCGAACTGAACCAATCGGGAAAAGAAAAAAATACAATAATCCAAAACAACCAAACAAATCCAAGCCGAACCGAACTGAACTTTTTTATTTATGATTAAATTTTTCAATCAAATAAATTTGGAAGAGTTACCAAGCCATTCAAATGCCAGCCATTTTGCAAAGTCAGTGATAATTTCAACAATTAAAAAAAATATATTCATTCATATTTCGTTTTTAGAAACTAAAAAGGTAAAAAATTAAATCTTAACATATTTCTGAGTGTATGAGATTTCTGAAATAAAATGGAAGAAACTTTGCAATTATTATATAAATGTCGGGGAAGTGGATGGACCTGGTTCAAGTTCAGAAGTACCATATAGGTCCAGTCAAAACAATCTTCTCACACTTTGAGCATTGCTTTGGAAAATACCAATTTTTTCAAAACAATTTCTTATTATACATAAATTATTGCAAAAATTAATAAGGATTGAATGATAAATAAGATT
The DNA here is from genome assembly GCA_010014785.2 of Anisolabis maritima. Lineage (NCBI taxonomy): Eukaryota > Metazoa > Arthropoda > Insecta > Dermaptera > Anisolabididae > Anisolabis > Anisolabis maritima. The sequence continues at coordinate 11,548 of JAAAKE020124282.1, forward strand.
TGATGTTAATCAATCATAGGAAGATCTAAGCAAGTCGATTTTGTGAATATGGAATTCCTAATGTACCAGATGATTATCTTTGGGCGGATATCTGTCTGTTTTAAAATAAAATAGGCAGGACCTTCTTGCTATGTTTTTTTTTAAAAAGTGGAAATAATATTAAATTAATGAAACTTACATTGTTTTGCTCCATTAGATTTTCACAAACATTCGAAACATTAATACTTAAAATTTGAAGCTTTGATAATTTTTTATCAAAATGGGCACAGAGCCAGATTTTGGCTAAAGGATTTTTATTTTTATTTTTTAAAATGTCACCCCAAAACATGATGAGATAGATTTGATTAACCAAATATACTCTTTAAAATTATTCGAATATCTAGTGACCTGAAAAGAAAAGATTTTAAATGATAATAATTTTAAATGAGAAAAAAAAATTAGAAAATTTGCCATTCTCATATTTCTATTTAAATAATCAGAATTTATCAAATTAAGATGTCCAATTACAAAAATTAAAATAAATATTTAGAAGAGTATTAAAATGGGAAATTATGATTCAATTATGATTTAAGAAAGTGTTTAAATTAAATTGACATAAAAAACATGAATCAAAATAATTCGGAGGCTATGAGCTAAAAAATATTAATGAACTTCTGATAATGATAATTAAAATTTAATATAATAATACCAAATAAGATGCTTAAATGAATCCTTTAAAAAATCACCTCAGTAAAATTTTTATTTAAAAAAAAAAAAAAAAAAAAAACCAATAATTGAAAAGAATAGAAAAAAAAGTCAGCAAAATTAAATAAAAAGAGGATAAATAAAATAAATAAAAATATTTTTTTTATGTAAGACGGTCTGCCGCCAGAGGTGCTCAAGTCGATTAACTTGATGAATTACAAGACAATGGAAATGTTATTTATTTTTCTTTTTTCATGAAATTGTCAATATTTATAACCTTAAAAGCCAAAGGGAGTGAGTGCGGAAGCCAGGCAGCCCGATGAAAATGTATTTAAATTAATTGGATACTAATTAATATAAATATATTTGCCTGGATTACATACAATACTTGCTATTTCCATTAATTTGTCTTGTAATTCAAGTTGATCGACTTGAGCACCTCTGGCGGCAGACCGTCTTACTTAAAAAAATTATATTTAATTTTGCTGACTTTTTTTTCTATTTTTTTCAATTAATACTCTTTGTTTTTTTTTTTTTTTAATATAAAATTTGACAATTTTACTAAGGTGGTTTTTTAAAGGATTCATTTAAGCATCTTATTTGGTATTATTATATTAAATTTTAATTATTATTATCAGAAGTTCATTAATACCTTTTAGCTCATAGCCTCCGAATTACTTTAATTCATTTTTTTATGTCAATTTAATTTAAATACTTTTTTAAATTGATCATAATTGAATCATAATTTCCCATTTTAATACTCTTCTAAAGATTTATTTTAATTTTTGTAATTGGACATCTTAATTTGATAAATTCAGATTATTTAAATGATATATGAAAATGGCAAATTTTCTATTTTTTTCTTATTTAAAATTATCATTTAAAATCTTTTCTTTTCAGGACACTATACATCTGAATAATTTAACTAATAAAATAATAAAATAACGGGTATATATTTAATTAATCAAATCTATCTCATCACTTTTTAAAAAATGAAAATAAAAATCGTTTAGCCAAAATCTGCCTCTGTGCTCAATTAAAATAATTGAATTTTTTAATTTAATATTTCTCTTCCTAGCCCATTTTGATAATAAAATAAGAAAAGCATTAAAGGCAAAAACATGTCAACATAAACATTTTAGATAATTTAATATAGTTTCATTTGAGCCCTAAATTAAATAGTAAAAAAATCATTTTTTGAATAAAAAAAGTGCCTTTTCTGTTTGTTTCGATCAAGATTTCAACAATCAGAGAGTACTAAATTACAAACAATTATCTAATTAGATTTTGAAGACTATAGTAAAGAAGTTAGGAAGGAATACCTGAAAAGCCGAGACTACCTGCGTACGCATACCTTTTCTCACTCGGTGTCCTAGGATATTTTCAAAAATATCCTAATTTAACAGTATCTAACAAATATCCAAAAATTAGAAATCTACTAATTATTGTTAAAATGAGGGAAGAGAATAGGCCATCCAACCCTCACTCAAATCTCTATTTTTAATTCTTTCTTTTTATTAACTTTAGGGTTCTCTTCTCTCTCTCTCTAGCCACTTCTTTAAAAATTTAAAACTTTTGGATTAAATAAATATATTTATAAAGTTTAACCGAAAATATCTACAAAAGAATTAAGCTGTTTTATGGTAGGCCTAGATGTTTAATTGATTTTTGAAGGTTTCAAATAAACAATAGAATTATTTAAAATCTTCAGGGTATCAGATGATGAAAAGTATTTTATTATTATTTTTATACTATTATCAGGCTGTGGAGGAAATGAAATACTAAGTTATTAGTCACTGAGAACTGCCAAAATTTATTCAACTGAATCATTTTTTTTGCCTCCGCTTGGTTAGGGAACTCATTCTCATCTAATTCTAAGAACGTTACTTTCTCAGAGTAAAGTGTCATTCACAGGGAGAAAAAGGTTAATGTTAATTTAAACTTTTGTTTTTAGCAATCCAGGGTTCATCGGCCCTGCAGGCGTGTTAGAACTATATATGGATGGCCATCATCAAATCTGCTGCTCCTGGTAAAGTCATTATTTTTTTTTTTTTGGATTTGGAAGCATAAGATCCAACGGATCTTTACTTTACTTTACTGATGAGTGGTCATATGCAAGGACTAAGAAAGAGTGATGACTTTAAAAGATGCTGGTTGAGGTTGGAGTGGAAAGAGAGTAGCAGAGAAATTAGGTCATGGAGATAGAAGAAGATTGGAATTAGCTACTTCTATTAGTCACAAGTTTAACGACGACTTCCTTGTATTGCGGACAAACGTCGCTTTTGAATTTATTTCTTTTATACCATTTCATTCAGTTTATGTCATTTTATTAATAATATGCCGAATATGCCGACATTTTTGGGTGACTTGAAATTTTCTTGTGATCCAAAACTATGAAGTAATAAATAAATAATTTTCTCAAGCAGTTGCTCAGAAAACCCTTTCATGTGGGTAACACTATTTATAGCAGGACTAGGTATAGTACATTTTAATGATAACTTTTTTCTCATATAACTCCGGGCATTATATTTCAATAAATTTGACAAATAATTCTGGAGGGAACAGCAAAAGAAATCCACCATTATTTCTTAACTCTCGATGGGATTCGAAAGGAAATTGAATATAGGCGCACAAAAATAAAAAAAACATTGATTATTTATTATTTGACTAGCACAGCTAGTTATAATCAATCTTTATTGAACTATACTGTGTCACAAAAAATTTAACAAATTTTATTTTGGTGTTTCATCTTCAATTTAATTTTTTTAATGATATAATAATTAAATATATATATATTTATGTAATATCAATTTTCACCAAAATATTGCCGA
>JAAAKE020124293.1:0-15061 GCA_010014785.2 Anisolabis maritima
TATAATTTACCAAATTTTCATTGAAATTTAAAAAAAAATTATTTTTATTTTTCAAACAATATATCGGAACACTGCAATCAATTGATAACAAATATAACAACTCAAATAAAACATTCGAGATCTGTCTAAATTTTAAATATAATTTGAAAAAATTTTCTTAAAAATTAAAAAAAATTACTCTTATTAGATACTAAGTGACTCTGGAACAAAGAATTTTTCATATGTAGCCAGTAAAATTATTTTCACCTGGTACTGTCCCGCTATGTATTACCAAAAAAATGTATTTATTTTTCACCACGAGTATGGAGAATGATTTACTATTAAATATTAACAAATGAAATTACTAATGACTATGATAAGTAAAAAATCGAGATGAGCATAAATTTTTTAATATATTTTTAAAAAAATTTCTTTTAACTTTCAACCACTAAGTTCGAATATTGCTACCAATTGTTAATAAATGAAACAACTGAAATTAAAACAATCACAACTGCTTAAATTTTTATTTAATTAAAAAAAATACTTTTATTAGGTTATATGGTCCTTTTATTAACTATAATTGACTATGGTCAATGGGGTAAACGCCTGCTGGAGTGTGTGCTATTTTTCATTTAGTTATTCCTCAGAGAAGCTCATCTTAAAATCCATTCAAAATCCGTCACCGGCTGCCCAAATTAACACGTTCCAAACGAAATTCTGCCTTCAACCCGCTACTAATTTCGGAGTCTATTCGTTACAGACAGAAAGACTGTCTTTTAAATAATAGATATATATATTTTTGTGGAAAAAAAAATATTAAATCTAGGTAAAAGATTAATGGTTGGCTATGTTTTTCCCATAAAAATGTAATAAATCTGGTTTTAGGGAAGAATTTGGGACCGAAACTAGAGTCTGCAGAGCAGTCAGCTAACAAAAAAATTTCCGAAAGAAAAAAATAATTTTATTATTTTTTATCATCTATCCATAATAACACAATTCTTAAAAGTAAACTTATTAATTTTCCTCAAAAAGAAACAAGAAGTTTATACTATTATATAATATTAAAAAAACATTTTAAGATCTTTAATATTTTTCAAATATATTGTACTTAAAAACAATAAGGTTTTATAGAAATTTTTATTTTATTCTCCTCTTCTATATAATTTTAAACATTATTTAATAAATAATATTTTTAAACAATAATGGCTAAATTTAGGAATATGTAAATATTTTTTTAATGATAAGTAGCTTTTTTTTGGAGTTTTTTCTTCATTTTATTTATTAGCTCAAAAAACTTGTACAAAACTATTTTGGTTGAGATTACTTGGATAATAAATAAAATTTAGTAGGTAGTTTGAAAAACACCTACGATTTTCTCACATCACTTTTAATTTTAATCAATTAGTGAAATCGTTTTTATGCTAGAATCAAGGTCATCTTTATCCAGAAAATAGAAAAAAGAAGATGATATTAGAAAAGTTTTAGGAGTGAGAGGGTCTGCAAATTATCTTGGTCTATGTCTCTCTTATGATTGTTTTTTCCCCAAATATTAGAATATTTTCTTTCAATTTATCAAAAAAAACCCAAAGTAAAAATCTGGTCACGATAACAAGCCTTTCATCTCACTCTTGTTGAGATTTCCTCACTACATTCGAAATGCATTCTTCAACTGCTTCACTGCCTTGACTATCATCAAGAGATTGGCTCAATGAAGACTGAGGAGAGGTGTTATAAGTTGTCTTCCTCTCAAGAAAAGAAGCAGCAGAATTTTTCTTTCCCCATATGGTAGATGAGTACAGATTAGAAAGATCTTCGATTTCCCTCTCCAAAGTATTTCCATCTCGACTTGAATGTGAATCAAAACTATAATCAGAGTCAGCAGAACTTTCAGTCCGTTGTGATTTTATTTTAGCCACTTCAGTCAACACCATACAAAAATTATCTTGAAATGATTCATTCACGTCAACAGTTAAGGGCGTTCTATCTGTAGTTTCTCCAAGTTTTGATGATTTAATCGAACTAGAGAAAGCGATGGGATCAGGAACTATCGACGTTGCCAACTGTAAAAAATAAAATTGATTAGTTAAAAATTACAAGTTAGTATTAACAATTTGTTTTACTATTGCTGTTTTAAAGTTTTGGCTAAAGATAATATTACTAAATTCATTAGTTAAAAAAAAAAAAAAAAAAAAAAATGGTGGGGTTCGAATGCGGACTAGCCACAATGACAAAAATACTGGTTCGGCGCACTCTCCTGATCGTCCACCGAACTTACGAGAACTTAAATTTACTTATTATTTATATAAATTTTCGAAATAGAACAAAGATCAAATTTTTAATCAATCATCTTTTTAGTAAAATCAAGTTTTTTTTTTTATAAATTTATCTCTTAGAGAAGGGAAGATTTATAATTATTTAGAGCAGAATCACTAATATGAAAACATCTTGAAATTTCTTGTAAATATTTATTGATAATCAAAAATGGGAGTATTTATTCCCTAATTTTAGGAAAAAAGTTATGGACGGGCCATATATGTAGCTTACTTTGAAATTTAAATTAACCACTTTATTTGAGAAAACACTGGGTAGGTGGGATCAAAGGTCCGTAGTTTTCATTTTTGGCTTTTTCTCGCCACTGCAATGTATCTATCAATCTGGAATGTGGATAAATATATAGTTTATATTCTTTCCTAAAACAAAATGTAACCAAATGCTGACTTGAAAATTTTTAAAAAGGAATCTTTGCCTGATTATTAGGAATACTTAGACTTAAACTTAAAATAATTTTTTTAACAAAGTTGCAACAAATTTAGATACAAGTGCCATATATCATTTTACTCGCGTTTAGGTCTAGTTTCAAAATATATAATAAAACTATATGTTTTGTAAGAAAAAGATATTTCATCTCTCAATAGTTAATTGTTCGAACTCTGGGAGGTTCTAAAGAAAAAAATTAATTAAATAATCTTTAGCCAGTAATTTTTATTCCATTTTTCTGAAAGTTTACTTACACCTTCGAGGCCTTGGTAATCTTTAAGTGATCCTTTAAATATTTTCGGATCAGAATCCGAATTTAATACTGGGTTCCTGTGTGTGTCCAAAGGGTGAAAATTATCCGTATTTTCTTCAACTGTAAAAAAATGTTTACTTCCTCTTTATCACAAGCACTTTCTATAAAAATTTTTTCTATAAATTATTAGTTATTTTATAAAAATTGTAAGAACTTAATCAAAAAATATAATATTCCAAAATTTTATATTAAGAATTTGCAATAATATAAACTCATAGAAAAGTTTAATTATTATTTAGTGAATATTCTTATGGAACAAACTATTGTTAGTAGCAGTTTAAGAAAAGCAATAGCAGTTTAAGCAAAGCTAATAGAGTTGAAAATAAAATCAATTTTTATGACTGTAGAAATTGTAAAAGTTAAAATACCATTTTGGAAAAATTAAGAATAATAATAATAATTTGGTCAGGCTGGAGTTTTTTTATTTTGTAAAGATATAACATGAAAAATGGGCAGCATTTTTATTAAAATATTTTATTTACGCTTCGACAGCGATTCTGTCTTCATCTTATCGAAACCATAATGGTTTTGCTCATCAAGCAATGCAATCAAACTCTTTGTCAGCAAGATTTTAAGCTGATTGTACGTTGAAAAAAGACTAGATGAAGACAGAATCGTTGTCGAAAAGTCGTCATTAAAAGCGTAAATAAAATATTTTAATAAAAAGGCTGCCCATTTTTCATGTCATAGGTTTGCAAAATAATAATAATATTAATAAACAATTTAACAGCTTGTGAGAATATTTTTGCTGGTGGACCAAGTGACCATATAACCCCCGATAATCGCACCCAGAATCCCCCCCCCTGCCGATAGACTGGAGACCTTAGGTTCTACTCCCGGGAGCCATATGGTCACTTGGTCCACCAGCAAAAATATACTCACAAGCTATTAAATAAACTATGACTTGACAACAAGTCCGATTCGAGCCATATATTGAATATTAATAACTGATTCGAATGAATAGGTCTCGAAAACTATTTAATTAATAAACAATATTTTCAGTTTAACTGCAGTAATCGCAAAGAAATTTATATAGAGGGAGTGTTGCGTCGTATCAAGTTTTAAGTCGGCTCAAGGTCAAGAAATCTGTTGCACCGTTTCAAAATTCTCGTTTATAAGAGCAAGAAGATGACACGCTTGCCATAATTATACCAGCTATATAAAACAGATAGAAAGATTTTTAAATAGGAGCTAATTTCATTTTCTTCTTTTGAGAAGTAAGTTAATTATGGTCAGAGCCCGGTAAACAAGATAAACGAATATTCTATTTCGTAAGGCATATTTTATTCAAATTATGATGACCGTTTCTACACACTCTCAGTTTAACACACTCTCAGTTTAACTGCGCTGTTAATTGAGTTAAATAATTGCGATAAACTGAACTGAAAGTGTGTGGGTCTCTTTAGTTATTTCCTCAGTTTTTTTACAGTTTCATAAGTTCCGTCGGAAAAGAAACTAGATAATATGTGAAAGAGAACGGGGAGCAGCAGTTTGTTGTCTGAATGCGGTTATGTTATAATTAGCTGAAGAACAGAGGAGGAAGAGGAAGCGTGAACTTTGGAGCAAAGAATTGTATCTCAGAGAAGCATTTCGTCAAAGGATTACCATTTTTCAACCAAAAACTTACATAGACAGTTTTTTGACTCGGTTTGATTATTAAGTGTTTTCGATATCCCAAAGTTCAAGACGAGACCTATAGGCTTCAATGAAAGCCAAATGGGCTTCTTTTTTCTAGACATTTTCAAACTAAACGAACTGTACGTTTAACTGAGTAAATTGCGCAGTTTATCGTTGCAAAAGAGAGTCTCTTACGCAGGCCTGAGAACTGCGTGAATACCTGCCTGTTTTATCGTTCAGACTTGTCGTCACACATGAAAGTTAAACTGAGAGTGTGTGGACCTCTTTAAGTTTGTGTTTTATCAGAATGTTAAATTCTTTCGTTAGTTTATTTTACGGTTGATGACATTTCAAATGTTAAAGATTGTATTATAATTTCATTTAGTAATATAATAATTTAAATTAAATGTCAAGAACAAGGCAAAACTCATATGTCAAATATTAGCTTCATGTTTGAAGTATAACATGAGTTCAAAAATTGTTTATGTTTTATCTTAAATAAATATATTATATATGCCCTTGTAGTAGGACGCTGAAATATTTTCAAAATTTTTTAAATTTGAATTTTTTTTTTTTTTTTGGATATGTAAGCATAAGGTCCAATGGACCTTTAATGACCAGTGGTGACATGCAACCAGGAAGGACAGGAGTAAGAGAGAGTGGGGACTTTAAAAGGTGCTTGTTGGGGTTGAATTTTAAAGATTTGAGATTGTATGTTTTACGGATGGTAGTGGCAGGAAGGTTATTCCAATCTCGGGAGGTCATGGGGATTAAGGAAGACTGGAGATGACTAGTTCTATTAGTCGCGACTTTAACGACATGGGGGTGATGGGACGATGATTTCCTTGTATTGCGTACAAACGCTGCTATGGAAGGAATGGTGAACTTTAATTCGGCAGAACATCAACCATGTTAATACCTGTAAAAAAGTGTCAATGCAGATTCACTTCTTCTGTGGTCGAGTGGCTGCAAGGAGGCAGTAAGAGAATCTTCTCACCGCACGCCTTTGAACCGCATCAAGGGAGAGAGAGCATGCTAAGAAGCCTCTCTCCACAATTGGGACCTATACTCAAGACACGGACGTGCCATGTATAGGGTTAGAAGTTAGAGAGGGGAGAAATACTGCTTGGATCTGAAGAGGTATGATCATTGCAGGAAAGATCCGAAGAAATCGTTACACCCAGAACAGAAAGCGAGTGAGTCTCTGAACTCGAGATTATTATGACTGTAAGTAACGAATGGGCATGTGGGATTTTTCAGTCTGAAAATTAGGCAACATTGTGTGTTTTTTGCAATTAAAGCTGACGTGGTTTCTGGATCCTCATATCTCCAAGGTGCCGAGATCATCATTAATAAAAGACACAATATCCTGGCGACTGAGGAAACTCCTCCCTATATAATTGAGTGGAGAGTACTATCGTGCGCAAAAAAGTGAATGGGATTGGAGGTCACTGTCATGAAGTCATTGTTGTTCCTAAGAAATAGGGAGAAATGACCGAGTGGGGGACACCAACATTGATTGCATGAGAATCAGAAGTAACTCCGTCGACAACAACTGAGATATTTCGATCAGTTAGGAAGCTTTTGAGGGAGTTTTGTATATATGTATTTATGTCATACCTAGCCAAAGGCCTTCGAGATGTCAAGTGTCTTCGGTTGAGCGACCTTTACTGAAGACATATTACTAATTTAGAAGGCCGCAGTGCTCTAAATGGGTCAAGATTTGAAGGTTCAAGGAATTTTCCATAATTTTTGACAATATGGAAGTAAAGTATTATTATTTATTATTTATTTTATATCTTCCTAATAAATATTATACTGCAAGAGAAGTAGCGCTTGAATTTTAAAAACGAAAATTTTTATCTTTATTAATTAAAATACCCCTTGACTCTAATTAATTTTAAAAATTCTATTTGGTCAACTAATTTCTTAATTGAATATTATTTTAATCTGCAATTAAATTTTTGGTTAAAAATTGATTAAATCGATCAACTAAATTGGTGGAAAACATTGTAACCAGCAAAAACTTTTTAATCAGTTAAGAATCTTTAAACGGTTAAAACGTTTTAACTGATTAATTTTTTAACCGGTTAATCGACTAATTTTTTTTTGGTTAACCGGTTATGCAATTTTCTAAAATTCTCAACCCTAGTTAAGAATAAGTGAAAATTTTAATTTTGACAAATGATATTTAAAGATAAATTGTTTTTCTTTTTGATGTACAAAAGAGTTTAATATATAATTGTTTTAAAACAGAAAAAAATCACAAAAAAAATTCAATGCTTTTCGATATTTCAAAAACTCAATTTTTTGTGTATCCCTTCTCTCCAGTCTCGAATTATTAATCTAATTTATAAATAATAAAAAATATAAAATCTATTCATAATAATTAAGCTAGTTTTTATAATAAGAAAATTTTCTTTTGTTTCTCTTTCTTTCATCTTGCATGCAGGGAAGGATCCACGAGGGAATTGAGGCGATCACCCCCCTTCCAAAACCAAAAGTAAATTAATTTCAAGGGACAAAAATTGTCTCCGCTGCAAAACTTTTTCCTGGATCCTATCCTGTCTGCATGTGAAATACTTAAATTTCAAGAGTAGTTGTTTTATTTAAACAACTTACCTTCATTATAATCCTGTTTATGCTCAAACTTCTTTTCTATATCAATTTCCTTGAACTTTTTCCGGTCAATGAAAGAGAAAGACCTTACAAGTCCAGGTGTGAAAGACGATTCAGAATGACGGCCAGTGATCTTCCCCCGAGATTCTCGAAGATTAGCCAACTCACGAAAATCAAATATCTGATTTGCATGTTCAATCATAAGCTGGATAGCTTTTGTTTGGTAGACGGTGTCTACCAAAGAGCTCAGAGAAGCACTACCTTCAATTGTTCGTAGCAAAGTAGGTCCAAATACAATGCCCAAATTACTCGGCGGCATGTTATTCTCTTCAGCATGTGAGGCTACTTTTCGCAAATGTTGCATCAGAAGTGCCAATGTGAGAAAATGATGTCGGGGCAGTCGATAAACCAAATCTTTTAATGAAGAGCTCTCCCAAGAAGGGTCTTCATTTGTGCTTGACTGAGTTTTTGCCAGTCTTCAGTAATCGAAAACAAATACAAAACATTTTCTAACTAAATTTCACTTATTTTTATTATTTAATTTTATTAAAATATTAGCACGTGGCTAATCAGTTGTTTTAAGCGAAAATAGATATAAATAAAGTACCTTTCAAATAAGTTTGATTGAACCCAAAAATCACAGCTTGTAACCATTATTTTTTTCCGGTTTTTGTTCTGGTTTAGTTAAAAAAAAATCGTATAGGTTTCAATTTTTGTTCTGACAAAAATTACCGTTTTTTTTTTTTTTTTTTTTTAGTGTTTGACCAAGTTTTAAGTCATCAAGGATTAGTTCCGGCAAAAATAATGGTTTTTCAGATTCAGTTTGATTCAAAACCCTTCTAAAAACTCATCAGCAGAAAAAGGTGTTAGAATGAATAAAGATATCAAGTTTTGAGATGAAGAAAAATGAAACCAGCAGGGTTATAATCCACTTTCACATACTAAAGTAGTACTGAAAATAAGTTTCGCGTATTTATATGTTAAGAAGTAATGTACACAAGAGGAAATTGTATCATCTACAGTTCAGGGACCTGTCACTGGATGTCATGTGCAGGAGTAGGCTGAAGCAAGCGACTTCCGCGAGATGTGTGCTCACTGTATATGAGCTTGTGCTGATAGAACGAGGAGGTTAGGGCGGTTGTCCGCTATGAACAGGCATGTGGCACTAGTGATACAAAAATCCATTCACCGCTTGGTGAGGTATATGGCCCGGACGTGATGTCGGAGCAAAAGGTTCGGCAATGGTGTCAGCAGTACCAAGATGGGTCTGGTGGATCCGGACCATACACCTCAACAAGCCGCGCATGGTACCACTCGTGCCACGTACCCATTCATAGCGGATAACCGCGCTATATTTCTCTTTCGTCTAATTCTATAACGAACGTCTGTCAGCCATTGTGGCTCAAGTTCTGGGGACACAGTCGACGGAAGTTGCTTGCTTCAGCCTACTCATACACATGACATGCAGTGACATCGACTTATGGCCCTGAATTGTAGACGATACAATTTCCTCCTGTGTACATTACTTGCGTACATTTAAATACGCAAAGCTTATTTTCGGAACTACTCTCGTATTTTTATTCATAGATATTTCGACGAATATAACATTCATCAACTTTAATGTGGTTAAGGTAGGACTTTGTCCACCTCCAAAACCCTCAAATGAAGATGATGATATCTCTGAATAAAAGTGGACTACAATCCTTCTGATTTCATTCTTCTTCATTTCAAATCAATAATCCACTTTTTCCTTCAACTTCAAATATTATCAAAATCGGTTAGAAAATATAGGCTAGAGACCTTGAAAAATTTTAAATCCATACCAATAAAGTACTCCTCAAATATGTCCGATTGAACCAAAAAACTAATCACCACTGAAGTGGATTAGAATGATTCTAGACATCAAGTTTCATTGAAATTGCTTTATACTTTTGAACTGATTCGCGGGATTAAATTTCGGTGAACATTAAATCACTTCCCCAAGTAGAGAAAACCTGATGCAACTCGTTTTATTGGTCCCTTTGTTTTTTGAACATCATAATATAAGCTTTAAAAGAAAAAGAAAATCTCTAACCGCAGCACTACCTGGGAAGCGGCAGTTAACTTTTGGTAGTGGTTATAAAGGTGTAAAGTTCATATGTGGACCCCATAACACTCTAGTGAATATGACACCCATTTAGGGTTGCCAGATGGTCGGTACTCCGCTGGACTGTCTAGATTATTTTAAATGATGTCCCAATTTTGCCCCATTAAACATTTCAAACAAAAAATTTTTTTTAAACAAATAAAATTATGCCTAAGATTGTAAGTCGTTTATGAATTTCCCACTAGGTTCTATATTTCTTAATGCTATGAAATCAAATGTCAGTAGAGTAGCCAGAAATTTATAATGGGGGGGGGTTCAGGACTTGCATCTCTCTTCTACTCCCTTCCCCTCTTTCCCTCCTTAGATAGTTAGGAAATCCAATGAAGCTATTGCTGAATAAATATGTCCGTCTGTCAGTCTAGCAATATAAGAAGATAAATAAAATAATCTGAAGTTATTATATATAATATTTAAAAAAATTTAGTTACAAATCATTGATAAAATTCACAAAAAAAAAAAAAAAAAAAAAAAAAAATTTTCACCATAGAATTAATATTAGAGTTTGAGTGAAATAGTTACTTTGGCAGAATGGGTTTTCTGGTTTAAGTTCAGGTTCCCCAGGGGGAGGAGTTCTAACTTCCTATAAACCCACCTCCTGGTTACGCCTGTCAAATACAAAATATAAGTGACAAGAGAAGAAGGAATTATAAATACTACTGTTGAGAAATTATATTTATTTATTAACATAAATATAATTTTTATGCAATATTTATCGATTCCCTCTCCAGATTTTAGGTTTACAATGTATATGTACTTAATTATTTATATTACTGTTTTATTTTATTTTCATTTTCGGTTGCTTCTGTCTTCTTTTCTTTCTTCTTTGTCTATTTTGTTATTTCTAGTGTTTATATGAAATTCTTGTCCTGTGGTCCTTCTAATTTCTTTCATCCCTTCCTTCATTGATTTGGTGGTCCTTCCTTGTCTTCTAAGCTCACGGCTATGGATTGTAAGTTTAGTATTAAAAAGTTTAAGTAGATATTTTGGGATGGAATATCCAACCAAACTTCCTTAAATGGTGCAGTAAAGAAAATGTTAAGATAATTGTGGGGTATCGAGAAAATCAAAGTTGACTTGTCCCAAGAATAGCTAATGTAAGGACTTGGACCTTGTGTTGGGGTTTTAGGGTGGCTTAAATATACCTTCGATATTAGTGGCCAAATTACTGGTGACTTTGATTGGACCAACGTATCTGAATAGGATTCCTAGATACTCACAGGTATTGCTTATAGAAATAGCTTCAAGAGGGTCCTAGTTGAAGACGAAGAAGATGTTCTATTGACCCTTTTCATTCTCATAAAAAGCCCCTGAATTAGTGACAATGGGTGGTTCAATTTATATTCAATTCAAACGCTAATGACACCTCAACTATCCTTAAGTTTGTCTCAAGATCTCTTCTATGTTGCAAAAGAAGGTTGTCAGCAAAAAATCAAAGGTGTTAGTTCTGGGAAGAGTGAATGCCGCCGGAGTCCCCAACTATTGAAAAAAGTTCAGTATTCTTCAAATTCTTTAGGGGTGAGGTACTTCGAAGGTAAAAGTAGCTTAACCTCCCAGAGTTTCTAAATCTGAGCATAGTCTTTCCTTCTTTTTTTGGCAAATTTATTGATTTTTCTCTTCTTACTCGTAAAATACTGCCATTCATAATGAAGTTTAAAAAATTAGGAAAAACTGATAGCAACCTACTGTTAATAACCTACTTATTAATATGCTGAGATAATAAATATTCGCATAGCTATTTATTATTTTTTATTAATTAATAGTTGTTTAGCAGGATAAAAAAAAAATTTCTTTGAAAATTACATCATTTTGTTGTAAACAATCTTTTTAATCAAAAAATGTGTGATGAAAATTTGCTTTGACTTTATTGATGAATTTTTTTTAAACTTATTTCAATGATCAAGAAAGCTTATTAAAAGAAAATTAGGCCGGTTTTTCACTTAGCCCAGATTTCCAAAAAAATGTGAAACCAAAAGCATTTTTTTTAAATATTCATATAAAAATTAAATGGTATATAATTTAGTACATATGTGGGTCTGATGGATATTAATCAATCATACTTTTGATGTATTACGAGTTGTCTATCTTTGATACTTTTTGAGAAATGAAGGGCCAAAATCAAAAGAATTGTTTTTGCGTTCTCAGGTGCCCCAGTTCACCCTTTCCACTTTGACCACTTGGCAATAATGGCCTTTAGTTAATTTTTCTCTATTTGTAAGTGGCTCTTATTAAAAATTCCATTGAAACTTATTATTTTGGGCTTTTGGGGGTCGGGGGCAGTCCCTTTCGGGCTTCTTGAAATACAGTCAACTCCGGATATACTGAACTCGGTTATAGTGAACCTAAAACAATGGTCCCGACCCGCTTAATTAGAAATGTGTATTAAATTTTCATAGTTTTTTTTATAGTGAACCTTAAAACTTGAAGTTACACAAAAATTCTGTTGTATCTTGACAAATTGTTAATTCAGGTCAAATCTTGCTGTATACACAATTCAAAGAAAGTGTTTGAAAAAAACATAATTAAAAAAAAAAAAGCGAATATTATAAGTGACATCGTGGTCTTTCGCAAGCGGACGTGGGTCGAAAGCATAATTTAAGTAAATCAACTGTGAGTAACATCTTGAAAAACAAAGAAAAAATTTTGAATGCTTTGAATTCAAAGAAATTTCATATTAAAAAACTTCGGTTGTCTGATAGAGACGATGTTGACCAGGCATTACTAAAATGGTTTACACTTCAGAGATCTTTAGGAATCTCTCTCAACGGACCTATACTGAAGACGAAGGTACGTGTATGTTTTACATTTTTAGTTTAATAAATACAGTGCAATCCATTCCGTAAAAATTAAATATTTTAATTTCTGTTGTAGTAATTTATTTTCTTTGTGTTAGGGTTCGGAGAAAAAGAAAACCAGCCGCTTTTCTCAAATCACTATATACCACTTTATTTAGAGAGGAGACCTAAAGCGAGACATTATGGCACTGAGGATGGCCGAAGTAATACTGGTTGAAATATTTGCTAAATAAAGTGGTGTTTAGTGACCTGAGAAAAGCGGTTGGTTTTCTTTTTCTCCAAACCCTTACACAAATTGATCTGCCCCGCTATATCTCATTTATAAACAATTTATTTTCTTGTTCACAATCTCATTCATTCCTCATTTAAGGTTAAGAGAAAGGCTTCGGATGTAGTGAACCTCGGATATAGTGAACGAAATATGCAAGTCCGCAGAGGTTCACTATATCTGGAGTTGATTGTATATGTAATACTGTATAGGCTTATTATGCAGCAACTTGAAGCCCCAATACTTTTTGTCTCAGATGTCAGAAAGGAAAAGAGTTTCAAGAAGGAAATATGATTTTATAAAATAAATTTAAAAAGTGATAATTAAGAAATGAATCAGTAAAATAAATAAATTTAAAAAATTCTTATTATAAATTCACTAAAAGAGAAAAATAACTTCTTAGTTTATGTAAATAAGTCTATCTTTTTCATGCTTTAGTTTATGTGACAGTGGTAGGGCCCTTTTATATCGTTTCTAAGCTCTTCTAATTTGGCGTCATTCGAAAGAAATACGAATTAATTATATAAAAGAATTAAACGTTTAACACTGTATTTTATGGTATATTTTAGTCTTTAAGTATCTGGAACCATTAGACCCCCCCGCAATATTTATTTATATTAAATGTTATCAATATAATTTATTTATGATGGAAGAAGAAATAAAAAGTGCAGCTAACCTTATTTCTTTATATTTATTGCTCTATTTAGGTCCTGGTTAGGATCATCTTCATAATTCTACACAACAGAATATAATTATATAATATAAGATGGTCTAATTTCTGACACAAAAACAGAGCATGCGCTTACCTCATCTACAGAAATAATAATCTATAGTTCAAAGATGCGCTTTCTGTTCTGTGAGTGACAATTTCTTCACATCTATTCTTGAATGACCATATTTCTTGCAATCAAATTCTCTGCAAGGAATCTTGGTTTCCTTTTCAGATCAAAGCTTTCTTTCTCCCCTCATCAACTTTTAACTCTTTACAAGGTTCAGATTCATCCGTACCTCTGACATGGGTCTCACCTGTCGAGAGGAACCATTTAGCGCGTTCTTACTTCCTTGAACGCTTCCCTCCGTGGGGTGAGATTAATCGGAAATAAGTTTCTTATAACATCCTTGCAGTCACTGGACCATAGAAGAAATGTCTCTTCACTGGCATCATGGTCGATGCTCAGCCGAATTAAAATCTATCATTCCTCCAAAAACGACAGAAGAGAGACATCGTCCCAACATCCTTATGTTGTTAAACTTGTGACTATTAGAACTAGTCAATTTCAGTCTTTCAGCCACTATTTTTCCAAAAAATTACCATCTCCAAAAATTCAAATCAATTCTGAACAAGCATCTTTTAAAATATCCATTTCCATACTCTTACTCGAACAAGAGCAAGTTGCTCTTTCTGATTGCATCTCGCACTCTTTTAACTTAAAGGATATATTGATATTGGGATACCATCTTTTTCAAAATAAACCTTTATTATCTAGTATTTATTCAAAATTATATTTCATTTGTTATTTATTTAGGAGACCCTTTAATTTTATTGCTTTTACAAAAAGCCTCTTAGAAAAAGTTCACATTTCTTTCTTTTTACGTGCAAGAAAGGAAATTGGATTTTTAACAAGATTTTCAATTAGTCAAATATTTTAGTAACAAAAAAATAAAATAAAAATTATTGAATATGAAAATTTTGTTTTATGTTTAAATTAAATAATATGTCCTAGAATGAAAATTAAAACAATAGTTAAAATCAATTGATTCAATCATTTATAATTTTGTTCAATTAAAAAACTTGTTTATTTATAAATATCTCTCTTTTAAGTAAGAAGTTACTAATCCAAATATATAATTTCTTATAAGTGAATGTGAAAGATTTTTTTTTCATCTTCTTTCTCTTTTGGGTAGAAATTCTAAAATTTCATTTTTTTCGTTATATAATTGCAATAATTGCAATTATTCCTTTGAGATGGCCTAAAAATTTCAATTAAAATTTAAACCGAAACAACTTTTGATAATGTCAAAATTCTATTAATCAATTTTATTTTAGTTATTAAAAAAGAAATTATAATTGACACTTCCAATTACAATACATGGAATGAAAAGTCCCGGGACTTGCCACTAGATGACATCACCAAACAAATATTCATATGATTTTTAGAAAGTACCAACCTTCAAAAGTTTCGTTACAAATTTTCATGACATTTTGGCAATTTGACTACGAGTAGAGTTCATGTAGGAGAGGCTACTTTTGCGTGGGTGCCGCGTTTTCTAACAATTGACCAAAAACAGCAACGCGTTGATGATTCAGAGCGCGGTTTGAAGCTGCTTCAGCTGCTAATCCAAATGAATTTTTGCCCAGATTCGTAACAATGGATGAAACATGGGTCCATTACTACACATCTGAGTCTGAGTCAAACAAGGATGTCGAATGTGAAACAAATGGATATTTTGGCCCTTGACAAATCGTACTACAGGTGGTGGACAAAATAATGAAAACACCTAATATTTTACCATCATAATCTTAGAACATAATTTAAACAATCAAAACTTGGCATATGTTCCTATTTTCT
>JAAAKE020124304.1:0-15061 GCA_010014785.2 Anisolabis maritima
TAGTTACGATACGTTTAATCCAAGCATATTTATTTAAATCGTTTGATATTCCATTTATTTAAATAAATTTTCATCTTTGGATCCGAACTCACACCCCTTGGCTTTTAAGATCATCAATATTGACAATGTCAATATCGTTAACATCTCGGCCACGGAGGGGGGGGGTTAAAGAAAAGTTATTTTTGATGGTTTTTATAAAGAAAGGCTTTACTATGTTTAATAATAGCTATTTATGCACAAATTGTTGCTTATAAATTGAGTTGGATTCAATACGGTTCGGTTCGGTCCCTTCTTTTTTCGGTTTCGTAACGTTTGTATTTACTAAGAGCAGAGAAATTTAAACTGGATTCTGCACAATCGTTCCACTCATTGTTTATATTATTTTTTATTAATATCATTGTTAGTGTATGATCACAAATGCATTTTTTCCTTAAATTTTTGTCGAGAACGGATTCCGTTAAATATTTCAATAATCATAAAAAGTTCCATCAATATACTTAGATAATAAGAAAATTTCAAATTTGTGCCGAAACAAAGCTATTAAATTTATTTTTTTCTAAATGAATTGAACTCTAACCGAACCGAACCGTACTGAATCAGAATCGACTCTAACTAACGCTTAAACAAATCCGGAATTAGGTGAGGAAGCGAGTGGCTAATCGGATTAACTGAATTTGAATCTGAACTAACACAACTCGGGTTCGAATCCGCTTGCCGCAAAAATAATTCAACTTCACTTTGGATATGAAAGTAGGAGATAATCTCACTCCCACTCAGTCATAGGCACCAAGGGCTCAATGGGGCGGGAAATTCGTCTCTAAAATTGAATCCAACTATGTTCATTATTTCTTTATTCCTAATTAGTTAAAACAATGCTTTTCATTATTTTTACATTCGCTCTCCTTCCCCTTTTTTAATGTTAATATGTAGCACCCACCCTCCAATCAAATATACAGGAGTAACTTCCAAACCTTTTTGACGGTTCGTAAATTTGTTCTTATATGCTTTTAATAATTATAAAAAAAAAATTAATATTTCATTTAAAACCTTTTTTCTTTCTTTGATTATATGTGTGAAATTTAATAATTAAAAAAATTTATATTTTTATTGATAAGCCGGTCACTGTTTTTTATTTGTGAAATTTCTTGGTTCATTGGACGATTGATGCGGGTGAAATGTTCATTGAAATTTTCTATTGGAAAGTTGAATCTTTAAAAATTTTTTTAAACTAAATTCACCTAACTTTTTTTTTTTTGCTTGAAGTTACTCAACTTTAAATAACATTGTATGAATTTATTTTTTTACAATCATACACATTTGCAAATAGCCAATGTATAAATAGACACATCCAATAATATTTACCACACCCTTCACCGAACTTTCTTCAAATTAGATTTATTTTATTTTATCAAACTCGTAACTTTTATATTTTTTTATGCTCGGTTTAATTAGATCTTTCTCTTGAATTTTTTATTTTCTCTCTCTCTCTCTCTATTTGCATTTCAACACCTCCATCTATATTTCTCCAAACTTTATCTCATTTATATTTATTTGTTCTTTTACCAACAAAAAAAAATTTTTCTTTTGTTTATCTTTTCTAATTTATAATTTTTCTTCCCTTCGTTATTTGTCGTTATTTATATATATATATTATTTAACAATCACTCTTTTTATATAACTTTCTTTCTTATCTTTATGTACTTTTTTTTCCTTAGTATTTTACTCTCCGCACAGGCATTCGCTCGGACCCCAACTCTATTTCGACACATTGTTCCCTTCTTTTCGTTCCTTTCTCTCTCCTCCTTTCTCTTTCACTTTTTAGGCCATCTATTTAATTCAAACACATACAATGCTAACTTTTTGCCCTTGCTTAAAATATTTAACACTATTAAATTCATTCTCACTTAATCTTAAAAACAATAATTAAATTAGAACGGAAAAAGTAAGAAGAAAAAAAAAAAATATTATTTAATTTAATAGTAAAAAAATTATTTAGTAAAAGCAAATAAAGGATCTCCCACCATAGATAAAAAAAAGGACTAATTATAATGACATCATGTGAGAGTAGAAAAGGATTTTTTTTCTAATAAGAAATCCTTATTTTTAAGCTTGGGTACCATTTGGGGATATAGGACGTAAATTACCATAAATGGTTCTTAATTAATATCTAATATAGCTACCAAATTGTAACCAAATGCAATGGCTGCGAACGCTGGCCGTCAGTTTTGCAAAAAAAACTAGCAACATTTCAATCGACCATCCTCCCCTTTCGTCGAAAGCCCAGTACTGAAGTTATATTAAATAGAGAATAGTTAGAGCTTTTGAATTCACAGTCACAGACATTTCACAGATCTTAAGTTCGATATTGTCGATGACAGAATTTTTTTGAAGATATAATAAGTAATTATTTTATTTATTGGTTCGCATCTATTTCATCAATCATATACGTATTATACACCACTTTACAATTTTTAATTATTATGAATTTCATTTCATTTATCTAAATTAAAATAACGGAATTTCATCAGCAAAATATTTTATTTTTAGATTTAAAAAAATCATAAAAAGTTAAAAACATGATGATAAATATATACTTATTTTAAAAGAAAAGAGAGAGAAAGAAGAAAAAAAACTTTTCATTCTTTCTTGGAAGTTAATTAAGATTCCGAATAGGATGAAATGAAATATGATATAATTTAAGCGCAACTCTTTCTTTCCATTGGTGATAAAGATAAATTTGAACCCTTCTCCAGCGTTCCCTTTCCAACATGGAGTTAATGGAAACCTTTTGATGTCCTTTGAGTTAACAAAAAAAAAAATCTAAAATTATATAAAAAGGGAACGAATTTTCATTAATTTTTTTTTAAATATTAATTAAATTAATTTAGATATTTTAATATACTCTTTGGAATATTTCTACCTTTAACGATCACAGGAAATTTTTAAGGTATATTAAAGTATGTTAGCCTGTCTGCATTTATTTCACCAAACAAAAAATAATTAAATAAAAAATGAAAAAAATAGGCAACGAAGTTGCTCCATTTTTTAGCTACTGCTAATCATATCCTCTGGAAATATAAGATGGCAGGATCTCCTCCCACTCCACCTGGAAGTTGCATTATTAGTATGAATAAAAATATAAAAGGCACTTTTGTTGTAGGATTTTTGAAACCAAACCACCACCACTCGCTATTCATAATTGAAAATTCTGACATCAGATTTTGACAGATTAAAAAAAATAAATTTATTTCCCAGTTATTAAAAAAAATAAAAGTACATTTTGCAACAATCATAACTATATAAATTAGAGACATATGCAAGCTCGTTGGTTGCGTTAGAGACTAGTATATTGGTCAGCAAACTCACCGGTGATTTATTACCATTCTCTCTCTCTCTATCTAATATTAAAATAATAATAAAGCTCTATGACATTTATTTGTTTGTATAAAATAACATTCAAAAGCATAAACACCATATCGATAATTATATAATGAGGGTTATAAAAAACAGTTTTCAATAAATTTTGTTCATGAAAAATAAATAAAATCATTATTGTTATTATTGATATGTTTTTCCCAATTACGTCTGTCAATCTCTTTGTGTATTTAAATCGCGAGCGAGCTACCTGCTAAAAAATCAGCCATCGATAATCGATTTTAATTTTAAATTTAAAAAGCTTTAAGCTAACAAAAATATAAACACGCTGAAAACGAAACCAAAATAAATCTAATACTTAGCTATAAATATTTTATATCTGCTTTGCATGACCATTTTGTTTAAATTTTAAAGATATCCCCTGAATTGAGTTTAAAAAAAAATTATCGAAGTAATTTTAGAAGAAGAATAGTTATTTTTTTCACAATATAACAAAATTTAAAGGGAAAATTTGGTCAAACCATGTGAGACTAGTTTTTGGTAACAACTGAAAACTGAAGCAAATGGAATATTTTTTTCGCCAAGTTTTTGATAAAAATAAAATCTTTATGAATCCATTAATTTACCAAATTTTATTGCATATTTCATAGAGGGCTCTGGGAAGAAGTCGCCGTTCTACACAGGAGATCGGGGCTCGTATGGTAGGATTTCTTTTCTAAATAAAAATATTTACAATTTTTCAATTATTTCCTGGATTGGATCCCTCCACATCAGAGTTTGAGGTGTGCATTTCCCTGCCCGAAAGCGCTTCGGGTAAATAAATGGAGACCTCGGTAGGTGGGATTATACAGTTCAAATGAAATGAAAAAATTGCATATTTGATTAAAATTAATATTAAATTTTTTGTCTTACGAAAAACATTACCCTTAAAACCAAAATCAAGAACACTTTCCATCTTCTCCATTCTTTTTGTATAGAGAGTGAAAGCCCATGTGTGGCTTTCTTCAACTCTCTGGAATTCCGAAAACGGCCAGAAAAAAAACTTAATATAAATTTAGTCAGGAATTTAAATTCCTCAATCCATTAATTTAGCTAAACTAACATCAATGAATGCATTTTAATCGAATAATTTTTTATATTGCACATTATTTATTGAATTTTTAGTCCATGTATGAGGTTTTTATTTCATTTTATATGATAATTTTAGAAATCCGGTCTTTAGTTATGACGGACACGGTCAAATAATAACACAACTACTTTTTTTTGCCAATTTCAGAGGGAAATGCACTATGAAAAATTTGTTCATATTTTTCGCCCTATACACAACCAAGCTACTGTTATTAATGAAGGGTAGAAGTGATGCAACCAACAATCAAAATTTTAATTCTCGGCTACATTATGAATGCACATCATCAGGACGAAAAAACTATTAAGTTTGCTACTAAGTATTACTAGTATTAGATGATACTTAGAAATTTTTCATCCTGATGATGAATTTTACGTACACTCAAAATATCGGCGAGAATAATTAGTATTTTCTTTATCGGCTGCATCATCTCTACTCTCCTTCCCAGGAAACTGTCTTCATCTATTGTTATTAATAAACCTAGCCACCTTAAAAAAATAAATAAAGCAGCTTTATTCTAGTTACTTTATCTTTAAAAAAAAAAAAAAAAAACTATTTATTATTCCTTTTTATTTTTTAAAAATTCATTAATATGTAAAAGCATATTAAAATTTGAATAGTTATTATTTAATCTAAGAAAAAGTTGACGTAAGTCAAGCCGAGAGGCTTTACATAAATTTAGGTTTAAATGAAGAGGGTTTTAAGCACGCTAATCTTGCAAGTGGCTTAAAAGTGAACAAATCTTAATAATACTCATGTCCAGAGCTGTCTGTAGTAATTCACAATTAGATAGAGGGGAGGGGAGAACACAAAAGTGAGTTAAAACGAGAGAGAGTGGCTTAACGAGCAAAAAGTTTGCAATTTCTGATGGTCAATTAAGCCATTTATTCATAATATAATATATATTCTCTCTTTCCATTATTTAAAAATTCTATGTGTATTAAGTAAAAAAATTTTGAAGTTTATTAGAATTTTGATATAAATTAACACTATATGTACTATAATTAAAAACTATATTAGTTCATTGATTAAAATTTAAATTGTTAAGTGTGAACTTGAAATAGAACAGGGCGTTTAATAGTATAAGGAGCACCCTCCTCTCGAATAGACTTTAAGAAACTATTTTATCCTCAATGGTTTACTATTGAAAATACATAGGCTGGTGAGGAAAAGTCCTCTCTTCATATAGGACATCTATATATATATATATAACCTCTATCTCTGCTCTAAGTATATATATATGCAAAGTTTGAGATAAAAAATAGATGGCAATAACCAGAGCTGGGTTGGAAGTGTCGGAAAGAGACACCTATGGAAAAAGAAAATTTCTCACCAACAAAGGAAATGAAAATTTATTCTAAACAAACGATTAGAAGAAGATGAAAAAAATTATATACTTTGAAATGCCCCCTGTCCCTTAGAGCAGAAGTAGAGGTTTCTCTTCATGTTCCAAGAGTTTATGGTTCTCTTCCCGTTTTATTCCAATAATATTGGATTGGTTCTAATTAATTTAAACAAATATAGACAGATTCCAAATGACTTCAGATGCCAAAAAAGAGTTTGATTTCCAAACAATATCCTATATGGAAATTAAATTATATCTTCACCGGATCCGCACGAATTTGAAAATCAACAGAATTTTAAATAATCCTATTAGTAAATAATCGCCACTCCTCCTTAGAGAGTTTGTACGCCTAGTGGTTAGAAGCAGTTCCAATCGAGTTCACTAGATGGCATTGCAAAGATAAGGTATTACCTTAGGGAGTGAAATTATACTTTCACTTTTATATATTGGCAAACTCGAGATTTTGACTCTTCGTATCTTGTATCAAATTAAACATTAATTATTGAAGATCATTTTGATCAAAATAACCATATACTTAATATTAAACCCACCCGTTGCCTGGAGGTTTAGGTACTGACATTGTCAATATTGATAACCTTAAAAGGCTAGGGGTGCGGTTCGTCGCTGTTCGCAGTTCAATGAAAATTTATTTAAATCAATTGGATACCAATTGTAAATTGCAAATAAATATTCCTGAATAATTTGTATTGTAATTAAAATAAATGGGTATCGTTGTAAGTCTCTATATGGCGAAAAGATTAAAAAAAAAACAATATTAAACTCAAAGTCCTTTCGCTCAAAAATGCGGACGTTATTACTTACATTAGTTCAATCCAAATTTAATTGGACATCCTGTATCTTTCGTCTCGTCTTAACGAATTATGCATACATGAAATACGAAAATATTATATTTAATAATAGGTAAAACATTTTGAATTTTGATGATTTTGAATTTCATGTAGCTCTCCTAATTATCCACTAATACGAAATAATAGATACAGGTTGTCTAATTACATTTGAGGAGGCTAGTAGAAATAAGTATTCCCGTCTCTTCCCTCTCTAATCTATGACTTTGCTTTCTCAATGAGAAATAGTTATATTTGTATATTTATATATGTTATATCTATTTCATATTAATATATATTCATATATTTATTTATTTTATTTATATTTTTATTTTTTATTTTTTTTTTTATATATTTGTTTTTATATACATATTTTTATATACCTCTCTGCTTTGCTCTATCTATCTCTGCAATGGCTACCTTTATATACCCTTCTTACTATTTCTATCTCCACATATTAATATCTTACTTTAGTTTTGTGATATAGTTATATCAGATTTTTTTTTTAATTTCAAATAAAAGATGTATACGAGTTTTGGAGGGGGGATTATTTATTAAATCATCAAAGATTCGACATGTTTAGATAATTCTAATTTGCTCTCAACATAAATACACTCCCAGTCCATTTATAATCACAATAAGCTATGATTTCATTTATATGTGTATGTCCCATAATTAAGCGGAGTGTAAAATGTGATTACAGTTAGAGAGAAGCCCTTCCTACCTGCCTACTATATAATAATACAATAATATTACGAAAATTATAAATAATAAATAATCCTTTAAATTTATTACTGTCACTGGATTTTAGAGGTTAATAATATTTCTTCATCACAGATCATCTTTTATTTCACAATTTTTATTTTTTAACAATTAATGATGGGTTTTTCAAAACAATTTTTATTCAATTATTAGAATTTTTAATCTATTTCTAATAGCTTTGACTATGATATAGTAAACTAGGGTGGAGCTAGTTAAAGTGTGGGTTTCGAGAAATATATATATTAATTAATATTTTACTTATTAGCATGCTAACGTGAGGTACTTTCACTCTTATGATTGAGTGGGTGTCGCGATAAAATTTGTTTGGTAAAAGGGGTTGATGATTAAAGTTTTTTTTTTTTTTTTTAAGTCTTTCGGCATCTGACTCCGTCTTTATTTATTTATATTAATTGAAAACCATAATAATATTAATAACTAATAATTATTAAAGAATAATATAATAAAGAAGTTGGCATTAAGTAATATGACCTGTTTTCCTATAATTTTTTTATTTAACAATGAACTGACACGAAACGATATTCAATACTAAAATAGACCTCTGAAAATTGATATTGGACACTTTCAAGTACTTCAATTAAAGTATTTTTAAATTTCTTTTTAATACTCGTTTCTAAAAATAATAATATCTGAGTATTTAAGAGTAGTGGTACTTGGTTAATATTGGAAGTATAAAGAAATATATTTACTGGTTGATTTTGAGTACTTTCTAACATCCTATTTTTTCGAAAGTTCCAAATTGTTCTGGAAATTCAACATTTTACAAAAATTCTTTTTAAAGAAAAAATTTCTAAAAGTTTTGTCTTGAAGTCCTTTTAAAAAATTAATAGAACAAAAGAACTAGATATTAATTACAAAAATGAAAAAATAATTATTCCTAGAAGTAATGACTAAGATGAATTTTTAATGGAGTGACGCAGACAATAACAGCCAAAATAAAAGACTGAATGCTACATGAATCTTCTGGAGATGTTTCGGATTTTATATTTAAGTTCCTCACTTCTTTGATTGAAAATATTTTATTTTACCAACCTTGCTTCACAAAGTTCAATTAGTAATGTTTTAATATTTATTTCTCTCTCATTATAATTATATTTTCGGAAGAAGAGTTTGTTAAAATTTATGCCTTCGAAATGTTGTGTTATTAAACTCATTACAATTACAACTTTGTAATTTTTCCACTTAACTAGCCTTCCCATCCATATAATCATTAATGTTATCATTCAAGGCAAACATCATATATAAAATAATAGATGGTGTTTTTCTAGTTACACCTCTTAATTTTGAATAACGTTTATTTAAATAGACTCTTTTGTCAAAGACAATATTATGTATATAAGTATACATGCATTATGAATAATTATTTATGACAACTTTGGCCATAATTGCCAATAACTTATAAATGACTGAAGATGAATATATTTCTTCAATCTACCCTGTACTTCCCTCATCAGCCTCCAACAGAAACTTACTACTAATCAATCATTTATTAAAATATATGTATATACATGTTCAAATGACCAACACCAAAAATTTTTTTCCATCAATTCAGAAATGATACTCCTTAAATATATAATCTGAAACTTCCCGGATAGAAATTGATGTAGTATTCTTTTATTTTGGCTGCCTTTCTCCATTTGATAATTAATTATAATAATTAACATTTTTACTATAATAGAAACTTAAATTTAAATTTTTTTTTTTAACTTTTTATGGATTAAAATATAAATTCCACACAGTTTTTATAGAATTTTCTTTAAAATTTGGGGCTTTTTGATGTGACGATCAATTAAAATTATAAATCCTAATCAATTTATAAATTATTTCAATTACAATAAAAATACCAATTATAATGATTAATTTTTTTTCACATTCATAATTAATATTAGTTCCTTTGTTTTATTAATAATTTTTAAATTAAAATGAATTATTGCATTATGTATTATTAATTATTAATATACAAATCTAGATAAATGAAATATCATTGATAAATGGATTTATATTTATATTTATATTTAATAAATTATAATATAATATTGATATTAAATTAAATTTAACTAATTTTCAAAAGTTCAATTAAGTTCTACGAAATTAAACTTAAAAATTTTTCAAAAAATTAAAATATATTATATCGTAAAGAAAATTATATTTTTTATTCATATTTATCTTAATATTAACAGAAAAAATCTCATTTATTATTCTTTTATGGATAAGATCAATGTGAAGTATTATATACACATACTAAATAGATACACTGGGAATAATGCAAAAAATTCCTTTTGTTCAATTTTTCTCCTTGCGCCATTTTTATCTTTGCTTCGCGCATTGTTTTTATCCATTTATCCATTAAAACCTAGTTTAGGGTTATATTTTTATATTCCGTTTTAAAAACTCTCTTTTTAATATTTTTCCTCGGGATTTGTGCCTTTTTCGATTCTACATCCGCCATTGCTAAAAACTGCGAAATACAATTTTTAAGAGAAAAGTTAAGTCTTAATTAAAGACCTCAAATCTTAAAAATATTTTTCCGATCTTTACACTTCAACGTGAAGAAATAAAATTGATTTACGATCTGCTTCGAAGCACAAGTCCTCAGTGGCTAGGTCCAATCAAACAAATACAAATGTACAAATTACATAACACAAATTAAAAAAAAAAAAAAAAATAGAAATAGAAATGTATGCTAATTAACAAAAAACATTTTCACATTCACATATTTCCATCGAAAGGGAAAGATAAAAACATAATTAAACATTGCGCGCAATAATACAATTCCATTTAAAAATTCAATTGGAAACAAAGCTGGCACATTTCTGGTTTGTGCCAATTCCTTAATTTCCTATATTTGTCACATCTTGCTCCTCCAAACCTACACATATTATATACTATATATTTATTTATTAATTGCAGTAAATTATTATGTTAATATTTTTATTTGTTTAATCAACTCTTAAATTATCTAATAAAGCAAAGAAAGAAAGTTTTATATTGTTGGAATTAATATAAATTATT
Source organism: Anisolabis maritima (assembly GCA_010014785.2). NCBI lineage: Eukaryota > Metazoa > Arthropoda > Insecta > Dermaptera > Anisolabididae > Anisolabis > Anisolabis maritima. The sequence continues at coordinate 10,484 of JAAAKE020124304.1, forward strand.
ATTCTCATGAGCTGTTATTTATTCGAGAGTTGTTTGTGAAGTTGTACTTTGACTTCCCTGGAGAAAAGACGAGCTAATAATATAAATAGAAATAGTTGTAGTTCGCATTTGCACGTAGTCTCATTTGTTTGTTACATATATTAGATACAGTTGCAGCATCCCCCTCCCTTCCCTCTTAAGGGGAATTAATCTTACACTCCGCAAACAGTCAGGGAAAGATAAAAGCTCATTTTCTGGGTGAATGACTTTCGCGTCTGAAAGAAGTTGAAAAAAAGGACTTGCATTATAACAGATTTACGAAACTTGAAAAAAAAAATTTGAAATTTTAAATCCTTTTTTCGATTTTCCGGTTGGTTTCGTCAAAACATCCTCAATTTGTAATTAAATTGAAGGTGAGAAACTAGACTAGAGGAAGAAAGAGTAAACAACAACATTAATACAAGTTTACTTTGTCCTTTCACTATTGTACTTTAGCAATCACATTAAAATTTCCTCTTTTTCTCTTATTTATTCTGATAAAAGAAGACTCTTGAAAAGTAAATGAATTATAAATTAAAATGAGTAAAAAAAATTCTATTTACATAATTATAAACTTGTAAACTTTTTAATATTTACGTAATTATTAAACTAGCCCGGAAAGTTCGTACCGATTTCCAATAAATCGCATTGGAGTATGTCAAAGTTATTGAAAACATTTGTATACATATTCTCAAAGCATCCATGAGATAAATTAATTTGTGTTAGTTTTGTGCCTTTTTTCCCATAACTTTAGACTCCGCCCTTATTTATTTATATTAATTGGTAATCAATATAATATAAATAAATTTTTGTCGCTCAGGACGGGAAGCGAACCACTGACCTTTGGTCTCTTTACCAAGGGACAGGGCTTTTTGTGCTCTGTTGAAGAAGGAAGAAAATAAAGCCCATTTTACATATTCATTGCTTTTCTATTGCCGGAAAAGCAAAAGCGCCACATAAGCAACAAATAAGATATATCCTGTTTACGGAGAAAGTGATTTAATTGAAAGAACTGTTCACAAAATTTAAATCTGGTGATTTCGACCTTAAAATTTACTGAGGTCATATGGCTCACTAGTGTATTTTATGGTGAAATCACCGTTCGTCGCCTTTGGTAAATTAATTTAAATCCAAACTGAGAGGTGATATTTCGTATTGCCATATGCCATATGCCATTCGTTTCATCTATTCGGCATTTATATGAAAATTTGTTTTGATTTCTCCAATCCTATCAGATTCCCATATACAGAGAGAGAAAGACGAATTTGTCTTGACCCCTTTGTTGGTCTTCAAATCGAGATCATCCTCTGAAATCAATCCTCTTTTGAAAATACATTTTTGAAATATATTCCTATATACAATCTTCCATTTATATAAAAATATTAATAAATAAATTGGAAACATATAAATTTATATTTATTTTTATTTCCTTCATAAATTTTATAAATGTGCTAAAATAAATATATTAATATTAATATTTTTTATTTACTTATTTATTTTTAATTCTAAAAATAATTTATTTTTTTAATAGGCTTTATTTTCTCTTAAATTTATTATCTCGTAAATATTTTTAATAGTTAACTAGATTGAGGGCGGTCGATACCATTAAACATATAATAATAATATTTCACTATTATTCGAAACTTCTTTAGTTATTTGTGCCAGGGACTGACATGTTGTAGTTACTCTAGAGAGTAATTTTCAATGGAATAATACTGGAGTGAGTTCCTCAGTAGGCGGTCTTACTGATAGTTGGATAAATTTTTGTCTTGAGGTGGATTTGAACCTGACCTGCCCCTCGACTAATCGCTTCCTTGTAATGGATAATAAGACTTAATTTGAAATAGGTGTTATTTTTCAAAAACGCTTGGAAGTAATCAATCCTATGGAACTCTCGAGTTTTTTCAATTTATTGCCGACACATCCGTCACTGTCTATTAATGTTTTCTTCTTGAAACATTGTATATAGTTACATAAGTCATAGGCTATGATATGAATCGCCTTGAAGTCATAATTCAAAAGTCACTTTCTTAATCCGCTCTTCTTGATGGTTTCTTTAAAAAATTTATTATTTCCTATCCTAATTAATAAATTAAATAAATCAATACTCTCGGAGATCCCCTATTCGATGTTCAGCACTTCTTGGCCTTGCTTATTGACACTGATCTCGGTGAATGTAGCTCTTCTCTCCGGCAATGTTCATTAAAAAACCTCATTAAAATAAAAGTGTATATGGATTTCTCTCACTCTCCCACCTGTAGGAATCTCTGAAATTTTTACTTTCTCTTATTTAATTATATTAATGTCCAAGTAACATTATATTCAATCAAAAAGTAATTTTTAACTATTTTAAAATTTTGTCTACTGTTGTTCAAAATATTAATAAAAAGCTTAATTCTGTCTCTCTTTTCTTCTAGTAGATATTATATTATAATAAGTGAGATTCACATTATGATATAGAAAATTACTTCCTAAATTTACATATATTGGAGAGAAAAAATGAACTTTCTCTCTCTTTTTTTTTTTTTTTTTTGCTTGAAAAATACAATATCATAAATTAGAATTTCTGACTCCCACACATACATAGAGAAGAAGAAAATTCAATTTGTTTGAACGGCGGCCTACTTATTTTCAATTATTATTTTATTATTAAGATAAAGCAAAAAGATCAAAGCACCTCTTGCTCTGATATCATTATTTAACTTACTTTTTGGTACAAAGACTCTCTATCTATATAATAATTATTCATTTCCCTCCCTTTTGCATCGTGTTATGGATATTTATAAAAAAAGATTTATTTATATTTAAATTAAACATCACTAAAACAAAAACTAGTTTAATTATTCATTCGTATATGTTTTTGTTGTTTTAAACAAATAGATCAAACAAAATTTTTTAATCAAAAAAAAAAAAAATAATCAGTGACAACTAGGTCAAAAATAATTTTATGTGGTTTACTATTATATAGGATGGGCAAAAGAAAAGGTTAGTTTGGAGGATGGAAAGAGTGCAGCAGTTTTTAATATAATAAAAATGATTTTTTATTATAATACTCCAATCTTTTCATACTCCAAATTATAAAATTCCCGGCATCCAAAACAATTATTTAGAAAATGTTGGCTATAGAGATATCAGTTATTGATTCAATGCCAATGAAAATAAATATTAATATCTCAATGTGACCGAAAAAAAGTTAAGTTCAAATTTTAAACAAATATACCTACACTGATAGTGATAGTCTGAGTGAATCAACAATTAGGTCGTTTTATTAAGTAAAAATACAAGCTCACAAAAGTAACAAAATTTTATTAAAATTCTACGAAACGAACAAATCCAAATAGGAAACAGTTTCTACTTAAGACAGTGTTACCATTTCAATTTCTAAAAAAAAATGTCCATAGGACACTAATCTTAATGATAATGATAGATTTCTTAAATTTATTAAATATAATATATAATTATATATTCTCTTTCAAAGGCAATTTTATTGGATTTTTAAAAAATAACCCGGTTACAATTGCCGTTAGGTTATTTACATCCTTTGTTAGTTATAATTAAAGATGAATATTTTGCTTAGAGATATATTAGCTATATTTTTTCCCCACCCTTTTTATCTCTTTCTCAGAATTCATGATTTTTTTCTTCAAAATTTCCTAAATCAAATTTAATATTTAATATTATTCTCAAAAATAATTTTCCTGGTGCTCCCTATTTTGTCCAGAAAAATATTTTTTTTATATACCGTATATTAATGAGTGTTTTCACGTGCGCAAAGGGTCATGAAACGAACCGAAAATTCCCGAAATGACTCTAATAATGAACAACTTTTTTACATACTTCAAATCGGAACCCTAGGAAGTTTATAGATTACTAGATTAATCCGTGTATTTTCGGAATGATTTGGCTCTCTTTAATGAAGTAAAATTTACATACACATCACATCTGAAAATAAATTTTTTTTTTTACATTTATTGATTTTTAAGTTGTCTATCTTTGTATATAATTTATTATGTATATTTAATGTTACTAATTCCTTCTCTTTATCTATTTATGATTATTTGGGTCTTCTCTACTCATTTTACTTGCGGCTTTGATTTATATTTATTAATTTAATTTATATTTGTTGAAATATTACTATTAAAAAAATTTTTTTATATGTAATTATATCTCTCTCTCTTCTTTCCATTGAAGTATTGAGATTCATTTCATTTATTATTATTATTATTATTATTATTAGTCAACTTTTGTTTATTAATTTTTAAATTATTTTTTATTCAAATAAATTTCAGTATAAAAAATATAAAATTTTCCAAACCTATGTCAGCAAATTCTGTAAAATAAAACAAAAAAATTACATGGGAATATTACGGCGGCGTCCCTTGTCCCATTTCCCAGTCTAAACATTAAATATCTTTATCCTCTTGACCACGGGGAGGGGGAAATGTCAATAAAATATCGTTTATTATCAAACATAGGAATTAAAAAAATTTATAAAAATTAAAAAATATTTATATTTTGTTACCATGGCAACGAGCTGTCCTCTCTTTTCTATGGTCTCGT
>JAAAKE020124315.1:0-15061 GCA_010014785.2 Anisolabis maritima
AAGTACCTAAAATTATAATTCAAGGATACTCACGTTCAAAATTGAAATAAAAATCTATTTATTTATCTACCAATAATCTCCCTCATGGGGCAGGAAACGCGAGCCCATACCAAGAAAGTTCCTTCCTAAATAACCAAGAGTCAATACATGGAACATTTGAGTCGAGATAGATACAAATGCCCCGGGGAGCATAAATTCTTGTATGGTTGCTGGCAACTCAAATAACTAACCCAATAATGGATTTTTTGATTAATTGATCTTTAGCTCCTCTAGACGAACCTCTTTAGAAATTAACAACGGTATACGAGGGTCGGCTCAAAAGGAGCTCTAGAGCTCGTAAAAATAGTGATTTGGTCATTTGCGTTGACTACCTTTCAGCAAACAAATACGAACGAATATTTATGTACATTCTGGCCACTTTGCGATAATTAGTCTTTTTTGATGGTTGAGAATCTTTTTTTTTTTTCTATTCAATTAATAAAAATATAGAATATAAAGAAATCATCTAATAAAACCCTCTCCTGTTAGAGAGGGCGACTACTAATTAGGGTTTTCCATTACTCTTATTTAATATTTTTAAATCTCTTCTTTGAAATACTAATACCGAGAAAATATTAATTTCGACTTTTCAACCGACCTCTTCTTTTTTTTTTTTATTTCCAGAAAGCCTGGGATGGTGTGGGTGGTAATTAAAAATATCTTGAGTGACATTAGCACGATGATTTTTTTTTCATTCGGATGTATTGCTGAATAATTGAGATAGGCTCGAGCAAAAGGGCTGTACATTTTGGGGCGTTTGCATGCAACTACCATTTGGGGGGTAATTAATCATTTGGAAGTGAATGTGCAGAAAGGGCCATCCCCCAACAGATTATTCCGAAATACATGTTTTGCTCTTTTGTTTGCTCGTGTTTCCAATGTTAGAAATTTAATTCAATTGATAGCAGGAAGGAACGTTTCCAAGACATTTATTTATGTATCCTCCCCACCAATTAAAAAAAAAAAAACTGGAGGTAAAAAAAAAAAAAAAAAAAATAAAAAAAAAAAAAAATTTTTGAAAATATCTGGAAAAAAAAAAAAAATTTTCGGTTCCCTTTTTTTTTTTTTTTTTTTTTTTTTTTTCGTATGTCTAATAATAAATAAAAATAATTCTCTGAATTCAAATAAAAGAATATATTACCCTATAATACTTTAAGAATATTTTATTAGACAAAAAATCCAGGAAGTATAGTTTGAGATCATTATGAATCAACCGTAAAAACAGAGAAAACAAAGAAGGGTCATTTCTGTCTTTTTCGGGCAAAAGCACGCCTGCGTAAAAATATCATATTTATTCTGAACAAGTTGTCAAATCAACCAATTTCAGCCATCTTAGAGAGTCAAATATGAAAATTTTTAGTTAAAGATGTTGACATTGTCAGTATTGATAACCTTCAAAGCCAAGGGGTTCAGATCCCGGTCATTCCGATGAAAATTTATTTAAATTGGTTGATTTAAATAAATATGCCTGGATTACATGTATTGTAACAAGTATATACATGTATCGTTTAAAAATCTATATGGCCTCAGGTGACGAAGGGACTTAAAAAAGTAGAAATTTAAAAAATTAATCATATTAATATTTTTCTACGCCTTTATCCCTGCATTCTACCCTATTCTATGAAGGATCGACTTTTCGATTTTTTTTTTCATAAATTAGATCGAAAATTAAAGATAAGACAATAATAATATTAGAGGATATTGTTTGAATTCAGAAGATACTTTATAAATCAAAATGTTCTAAAGAGAATTAATGAAGAACCTATTAAATTTTGGAAATTTAATATTCCGTTTCCGTTTCCGGCCAATTCTAAGGTTTTAGATGCAACTTAATGACCCGTGCCAAGTAAGGGTGGAGCTACTTGTTTATAAAAACAGAAAGCAACTTTGTAATTCGCCGAATAATTTTTTTTTTTGTATAAATCAATATTTTCATTTCCTTTCAATGGGCCGCATTTACCAGACTCTCTGTTTATTTATTAGACGTGTATTTGTAGGCAAAAACCTTTGGTCAAAACCATCTTATGACACCCCTGAAATTATTTTATTTCTAACTTTTAACTCCTTCCTTTTTATTTATTACTTGCTAACCTATTTCCACCTTTTATCTAAATAATTTATTCAAAGGAAGATGTGTTGAAGTTAAAAAATTCCAGCGTGTATCCCACTCTTTTCAGAGAATTCTTCATTGTGGGGAATCTTTTATTAACGTTCCTTCTAGAGGACGGTGCATCAATTGTATTTAAAGCGTGGCTTGAATGTCCATATGGGGTAATACATTTATATGTTTTAATCCAAGTTTACATTTCAATTTTATCGTTAAAAACATTCCAATTACATATTTTTTACGTTTACATATTAAAAACAATAAATCAGGCTGGTTTGGGTGCGAACAATGATCACAGAAAGCCAGTACGCCAATTCAAAAAGCTCGCAATTTTTATCAAAAATATTAATAAGATATATTTTTTATTATTTAAGAAATTAAAATTTTTAATAAAAATAAATAAAATTCATTGAAATCCAAATACTCTACATAAATAAATGATTTTCTTTCATAATTATGGTTTTAATAAATGGCTACAAAACTCTGGTAAATTTCATAAGAAAAAAAATATATGTATTTAAAATTGTAAATTTTTTGTATTTAGGGAAATTATTTTTTTAAGTGATCAATTAGCAAATTCATTCATTCCAATCCCTCTAATTTTTGTTAACCCCTCTTCTCCCCTTTGAACATATTGTCGTTACATCAATTCATTCCAATTTATTCCTCGATTAGTATTTTAATAAATATTTACTAGACAAGTTGAATTGACATTTCCAATCGATAATTTTTTTTTTAATAAAACAAACAAACGCACAAACAAATCGACAGACAAATAAACCATATCATTATTTGTTGATTATGCAAAGATTATTTTTTATTCTTATATTTATATTTTTTATTTATTTAAAATTAATCTCATTTAAATTTTGTAATCTATCGAGCGACTAAAACTATTATATGAATTAGAAGATAATAAATTATATTAATGAAGATAAAATATCTAAAACAATATAAGTAAATTAAATTGTAAATTGGATCTCAACAATCAACGCGGACCAATCAGGGAAAACATTATTTCACAGATAAATGCATACAAAAACAAATTTTTGGTTTTTTGTAGAGTTTACGTAATGGAATTAATAAATGATAATAATCTTTATACATAATTTTTCTGACTAGTCTAGTTTTTCCTATTTTTGTTTGGTCTTTTTCGATTTAGTGGAAACAATTTCTAAATAAGAAAAAATAGATAAACAAATGGAAGGATACCAGAAGGGGCGCAGAAATTGTGTTGCTGACAAAATAACCAACTAACTAATGAATTTTGCGGTTTATTTCGCCAGAGCATATTTGGTATATTTTCTGTTTTTAATTTCTAAGAAGATTTAACAACAGCTCTGTAGCAATTAATTAAAAAACCCATTAGTGGGTTGCCTATCTTCTAATAAGCAAAAACAACCTAATATATGCGTTGAATTTCCTAATGGTATCCATTAGAAGAACTTTTATAATCTTCAAGTAACACCCGATCACATATGGTTGTTGAAGTAAAAATTACTATCAAACATGGAATTAACGTTATTCATCATAATCATAAGTAGGTATGAAGATAAGACCCAGGAAAGAAATAAAGAGGGGCGTGAAGGGAATTGCAGAACATGGCGATTGCCATTTGTTTCTTTCCCTTTTGGCCCTTAAGGCCCCTCAAGGAAAACAAGAGAGCAATGCAAGGATTGCTTTGATTAATTCGAGTCCCATGCTAAGTAGACCGCAACATGGAGACATTTACTCTTGCCCCTCTCCTTTTCTTACCCAGAATGGTCGTTGTTAGTTATTTTCTTTTCCTTCCTTCCTTATCATCCTATAAATTATTGTAATTTAATTACCGCCTAATAATAAAGAAGAAGAAAACATTAGTGATGTGACTCTATCTTAATTTTTAAATCTAAATATCTTTAAAATTAAAAAAATATATATGGCGAGATGACTGTCAAGATATTTTTTATCACCAGGTAATGGCGGAAAAACACGTCTTTCTATAGTCTGTATATACTTGTAATTTTTTAAGAGAAATTATTCTCAAAGGAGTATGGTAAGATGGTTCATAGAACAATTTCTAAGGCAGCAATTTTAATATATAAAAAAAAAATAATTCAGTGATATAAATAATAGAAAAACGAGTTCGACATATAAATATTATGAAGTAAGTAAATTAAATGCATTTTGTAAAATCGTTCCAATTTTAATATATGTACTACCGAAGCGAGTATAACTTTTTGTAAAATAAAATATATTTTATATAAATTCATTCTGTTCTGTTGTTATTTTGCTTGTACGTTAATAGATAACAAATAACGTTGTTGTTGTATATATCTTTTATTTTCCCACACTGCATTATTTTTTGTCCTATTTTAAAATTTTTTCGCGACCCACCTAACTCTAGTTCCAGATCCACAAATGGATCACGGTCCAGAGTTGGGAATTTAGAATATTTTTTTCAGACCTGAAGAAGGCAAAAGTATGTCAAAATGTTCTGCTTAAAATTGCTTCACTTTCTTATTTAAAAAAAAAAGACTACACTTTTTCTTAGACTAGTTCTTCATTCATTAAATATTATTTTCATAAATTATGAGAATTCAACTCAATTAAAAATAAAACTAACAAAGGGAAATTTTTAAAATTTTATGTTCTGGAAAGGCCGGAGCCTGGTTCAATTTCCAGAGACTATCCGAAATAATCTAGATTAAATTAAATAAAACAATCCATTCGAAGCATATGTTTGAGTGCTAATATCTAATCTAAATGAAAAGTTTCGAAATTATTAATAACAAAATAAAAAAAAAAAAAATATATTAATGAGTAGAGAAATGAAGAGCCTCTCACTCCCAAAATTGTGCACAGAGAATTGACCATCGAGTCAGATACCGATGATTGTATAGTGTGTAACCAACTGGGGAATATTTTTATGCCTTGAATTAAAAGGCCTAAAAAAAAAAGAGAAAAAAAATTAAAAGTATCATATTTTGATATTATTAAAATTCATTTGTGAAATATTTATTTAATGAGATTTCTAAATATAAATTATTTGGACTCTCTCTCTGAAAAAATATGAGAATTATTATAATTGAATTTTTATTATAAAAACAGATCAATTGGGGAAACCATCCAAAAAGACAATGTAATTATAGCAATATCAAGTTTAGTGAAATACTGTCAGTGACGTCCTCTATGTATTTATAAATATATATATATGAAAAATATTTTGACTCTGAATTGTCATGTCATACTTAAAAAGACATATATCATTTTGATTTATACAATTTCCAAAAAACGGGGTGTAGAAATATGTCAAGAGGGACCGAAATTGGAAATCATGGTATATAGAGAAACATATATTTATAGAGGATGAGAGAGAGAGAGAGAGGAAAAGAGAAAGGGAAATACTAACAAGAGAAAAAGGGATGGGGTGTTTATTAAAGGGGCGCAATGGAAATATGCGGTTAAAGTAATTGAAGGCTCGCCGCGTTAGGTGTGTATTATGTGAAGGGATTGATTTCATCATGAACTAGTTACAATATTAATGAATGGCAGGGTCAGATGGTGGGGAATGATATGGATTTTGTCGCCCCCCTCACTGAAACGGTGTATTATGGTCAGAAAGAATATGTATTAGTAATCTAAAAGAATTAGACAACAAGTGGAAAACTTTAATAGAGCAATCATATAAATAACCTCTGTGGCCGAGGAGTTAAAGATATTGACATTGTCAATGTTCAACCTTCAAAACCAGAGTGTGGGTTCGGATCCCAGGTAGTATATTTTTAATTAGCCTATTTATTGTTTTTTATATTATTACGTAATATTAATATGTAGATAAAGATGAACTGATAATTGCCGTTTTAAAATTTGAAAACTAAAAATCTGACCATCATTGAGCAAAAAAAAAAAAAAATCTATGAAATAGATTTTTTTGCGAACGCAATACTTTCTCACTATCAATTTCATATATAGTTAAGAGAAAGTACAAAATCAAATAAAGAAAATTAGAATCTCAACATTAAAACATGAACAGTTGGTGAACGACTAATCGGCTATTATTCTTTATAGTATCAGTATCATAGGATATTGGATAGATGATATCCTTTTTTCTTTCTTAAAGATAATAGGACATAAAGAAATTCATAATATTAAAAAAATTTACTAATTTATGTGGATTACGTATTTTTTTTAAATCCAAAACTTGATATTGATTGTATTATTTGAAATCATTATAAAAATATATTTATACGTTTAAAAAAAATTATTATTAAGATTATTTAAAATCATTAATTTTATTAATATATAATAAAAAAAAGAAAAAATATGAAGAGCTGAGGTACCTGGAAAAGTGAGTTAGGAAGAAATAAAGCTTGGTTGGAGGTTTTGTTAGAACAAAATCGGATGTCAGGGTATGTAGAATCCAGGTAAATGTATCAAAGGTGTGCACTGGTTAAGGGGATCTTGGGTTGAAATAGCCAATTCAAAAGAAGCGTCCTTTTTAAAATTGCACAAACGCAGATATATCATGAGTACGGAGACGAAGCGTCTACTGAACTGGTTTGGAGGTAAGGAGACCAACAAGCCCAATCAAAGAGAAGCGCTCTGATTGGCTGGCTCGGCCCAGCCAAGCCAATCACAAGAGGCGTTTTAAAATCTAATCTCAATGCATGCATCTTTAGCTTCACGCTCTAACTAGCAGTGCTTTCTGGCGCAAGCACTCGACTTTCAAGCTCTTGTGACGTAATAATAAATGAAAAATTCAAAATTCAAATAAGAAAAAAATAAATTTCGGACAGTCCGTTGAAAATTTATTTATATCAATTAGACACCAAGTGATATAATTAAATAAATATGCCTGGAATACATGTATTGTAATTAATATCATTTAAAGTCAATATCGCCTCAAATGCCGAAGAGACTTTAAAATATATATATATAATAATATTTACGGTCTCAAAAGTAATTGGACAAATGCTATCTTTGGTTTCTTAATGGATAGAGAAGTACATGAAAACCAAATTAGAAAAATTTAATTTCCTAATTATATAAATTAGGGTTGGCCAATATTCTTTGATTTTTCAGGAATGAAAGTCATATAAACTGCAAATTATTATACATTTAGATGACGATAACGTTCTTTTATTTAAAATTAATTAGTAATCGAAAAGACTTAAAAAAAGCATCTCAGGCCATTTATTCTCTATTGAAATTTTTTAAATTAATTTGTAGTCAATATAATTTAAATAAATTTTTGTCGCTCAGAACGGGAAGCGAACTGGCTCATGAAACGTGAAGCGAGACTTCTATCTCTGCTCTAAGGAAGAGGGACAACCAATTATTTTAAATAAATAAAGCAAGACAGACCTTTTTTTAAATAAAACCGACTCTACTATTATTCCTCATTAATAATTTTTATATTTAAAAAAAAAGACAACAATATTTATTTGTTAAAATCCTTTGAAATAAATTTGAACAAACGTATTAACGAGAAAGGCAAAATATAAAAATTTTACTGCAAAGTGGGAGTATATAAAATAGACAACGGTCTAGAATAAATTTTTTAGCAACTTAAATATAATATAAACATATATAGAGAAGACGAAAAAGTTAGAAGAATGAAAGTTGAGAAGAAAAAGACTAACAAATAAATAATATTTCCTTCTCGATGCGTTTTTTACTTTCTCTTATTTTTTATAGAGAGTTTTAGCTCCGAGTGACTCATTTGAGATAAAGCGCTTAGCAAATATCTTAAGAAAAAAAAAAAAAAAAAAGGATAAGGTGATTTTCTACGGAATAGTCTCAACTTAAATAAATAAGATTTTTCCTTTTGGGAATGGTTGATGTGGTTTAAAATTTATTATATAGTAAAATAAAAAGAAGAAAAAGTAGCGATGGTGTGGTCACTTTATGAATTTATCAAAAGGTTATAAGGTAAAAATATTAAGCCGTGAATTATAAATAGAGATAAATTATTAGTTCTTAACGGATTTATGTTGGGAAGGAGTAATAAAAAAAAATTGAGGGATGAACTTTACTTTACTTGAATATATATATAGAGAAAAACATTGTATCAAAAAAGTAGCAACCGAAGTGACCGACTCACTACTGGTTTTTTTGGTAATTTGCTCCAGATCTCGTCTAGAGCGGGTCACACTTGCTCCATAGAAAATGACCCCAGGGGAAGGCAGTGGATAGTCTTAATAAAAGACAATTTTCGAGACGTTTCATATCAACCATGCATCACGGCCCCCTGCCGATCGATTCCCTTCAAATTTTAATATATTCTTCTATACTATACTATCTATAAGGTTGTTAAGTTTCGTCCTTTTCCGATGAGTGGTTCCAGAAATATAAGCCAAAATAAAAGCTACCCGGACATACACATTCGCACATTAATATATTATTTTTTTTTAATTTTTTGGTTCCTTTTGAACTGAAAGGTAAAGATATTTTAAAAACTTGACACGTTAAATTTTTCATAATCATAATACTTTCCCCTTAATATTATATATAATGGTGTGGGAAAGGAAAAGAGTAAATAAATAAAATTGTTTGAAATTTTAGATTCGAATTTATAATTTAGCAAAAAATCTTATAGAAATATATTAATTTTATCTCAAATTTCCTTTTCCCCAGAGTAGGAATAAATTTTAGAAACAACCAAAGGCAAGTGAATAAAATTTAATTTGATTTATTCAACTCCAATTTGAAGCTATTACCGAGAAAAGCAACTTTCATAATCGATTTTAATAGGCTCGGTACAAAACTGATGTACCTCTATATAACTGGCCATCTCATCAAAGGACAGTTAGAGTATGTACAAAGGGAAAACAAGCCAGTTCATAGAAATCCCACAAATAGGATGATTTATATAATATATAAATATATAGGAATTAAAAAAAAAGCGTAAAATTAAATATGAAATTATATCGAAATCGTTTTCGTTATTGAGTAATAAATAAATAAATAAAAAGGAATTTATTGATCATGACGGATATTTATATTTTGAAACGCTAATGAATCTAACGATATCTTTTACTTTTCTGTCGTAAAATATTGTTTTCAATTAATAATAATACTTTTTGTTTCCGGGCCAATTTTATTGATTAAAAAAAGGATATAAAAATTTAATTTCTAATATATTTTATAAATGTCAATGTTTTTTATGATGAGTTATTTTCATTAAAATATTGAAGATTTACAATTTAAATTATTCAAAATTAATCCATTTATTAAATTGCCAGTTTTAATCTCTTTTTCTTTTCAGAAACAAAGGTCATATAGACATTAAACGATATATATTTATTTATCAGGCATTTTACTTATATTTACATCATTTGGTAACCAGGTCATTTAGCCTCCGTCCTTATTTAATTAAATGAAATGAATTCGTAGATATATAATTTAGATAAATTTTTGTGACTCAGGACGGGAAGCGAATCAGTCACCTTTAGAACTTCAAGCTTGACCTCTACCTAAGCGTCAAGTGATAGGATAACAAATTTAGATATTATGAAATTTATATTCATTGTATAATGAATATTTTGTTGATTATATTTTTGTAATTATCATTTCTTCTAATAATTATAAAAAGGGGAGTAAAGTGATTGTGTATGTAATAATATGATTATTTGAACCAAAATTCAAGGAAGCTTTACTTTTATTCGTGACAAGGAGGAGTTTTGTTCACCGACACCTCAACCATATTGGGCTTTTAATAAAAAAATTGTTCTAATCTCTAAGAATTCTTGGTTTCTTCTATTTATTTTTTAATTTAGTGGAAAAAGGACAAGACCTTGATTTGAACCCAAGTTCACTTAAGAACTCGCTTCTTTTTTTTTTTTTTTTAATAAATTCATTGGTTTGAATTCATCCTTTTTTTTTTTTTTATTAGATTAAAAATGAAATCTTTCGGAGAGGGAGAGACTGTGAATATATCTGATAAAGTCTTCTCTCCTTTCTGATTTTTATCTAATTCAAACTAGAGATATTGATATGAAGAGAGGGCATTCCAAAATCACGTGATCTGCATTCATATTTGAAGTTGGAAATTTCATATCCCTATCCGAAGGAGGGAGTTTGGTGGGCAGGTAGGAGGGGAGTGACGGTTGCAAATACAATCCAATAAAAGATAGTTTTCTATGTAAACATTATATTAGCATATAAGTAGTCGCTTTAGTAAAGTATAAAATATGACCCCGGACAAAAAAAAAGATCGGAAGAGATTTCGCCATCGAATCGCCCATCCCCCTATCTACTCCATCCAGTAACCAAAAAACACAAAGGGACAAACTACGCGGAATTGCTTTTTGTGAATAAAACGTTTCTAAATCACTTGACAAAATGAGAATTTAAACTTTTTCTTTAACCCACTAGAAAGCCATTATCCGAACATGTTAGTAAGTATGAGGGGGAGGGGGGGGGGTTTTGTAATTTTGTATACCTGTCTTTGTTCTCTGATTTGAACAATGTCCAATTCGTACAACTTTCTTTTGTCTAATGATATAGAGTATCTCGCCCTATAAGGGAACTCAAGGAACAATTTAATGACGATATATTTTCCCAGGAAATTTTAATATATAATAATATCATATTTGTATAAAAGAGATGAAGAAATAATACGAAAATTTTTTTACGAATATATAAGATGGAATGGAAATCGCTCCAGCCTTAGACAAGAGCATTTTCACAAATTTAAGACCTCAAAGCAGTCACACAATTAATTTGTTGTATTAGAGCTTTAATCAAATTATAATACTACAATTTAGTTTGGTTTAGTAATTATGAGGGCAACATAGGCCCCCTTTCTAAATGTTAAGGATCGCTTCCTTATTTAAATTATGGTGGCTATTAATTAATTTAAATAAATATGGACAAAGTCTATATAGAGACCGTCGTTCATTTTTATTTATTATTTTTTTAAATAAAAATCTTTAAGTAATGTACTTTAAATTCTATAATAATTATAATTTATTTATTTATTGTGAAATTATTGATTTTAATTATAAACAAGTTGAATTCAATTTCAATTTAATGTTGTTTAATAACAAACTTAATCACAATGTATTAAATTTGGAACGTCAAGGGTTTCTGTCGATAAGCAGTTTAGTTCAAACTTAATTATGTCTCAATGGATCATTTAAGAAAATCATTCTATATAATATGTAATCTATATATAATCAATTAATTTAAATAAACTTTGATGAGGGTTAGGAATATTTTTAATGTATTTCCCCCTTCTATCCTTAGAACTCCTTTTCATTTTTTATATTTTATTTAAAATTGTTCATAAAATCTCTTTATAAGTATTTCGCTATCTCTAGAATGATATAACAAAAGTTGTGTCTATTTTTAGTAAATTTAAACCAAAATCCAGGTCGATCCATAGGCTGAATACTAATGGCTAACATGTGTGGGTTATTGTTATTAAGCTTATCAGACAGAAGGCATTATCAACTTTATGGAATTAAAGGTAAACTAACAGGGAGAGAAACAAACTCTTCGAATAAAATGGATAATAACAACGCTAGGATCTTTTCTTCGTATTTCCTTTCTCCCCCTCCCCATACCTCTTGAAAAAACTTATTCTCAGAATCACTTTCAACTCATTGAAATTCATGAAATGTTCAAGATTGTTTATGTTATATGGACTAGTTGAAATTTATTTTGTTTAGAGAGGACAAGTTTTAGTCGTTAGCTGTTAGACATGATCAGCTGGACATATCTACAAACATAGATGGATAGATAACAATAATAAACAAAATATATATGTACATAGACTCTACATGAGGAGGAAATTAATTATTTATAAACAAAATCGAATATCCTAAAATCAGAGAAATTTCTAAACAAAAAAAAATGGACCCTCCGATGTTATTCGCGACGCAGTTAAGTAATAAATCACGAAAATTGCAACTAATGGCGCGTTTGCGGCTTTTGCGACTTTGAAATCAAATGCAGTAGGCAATGACATAATATTAAATAATATATATTTAAAAAAAAATATTGCCGTTTCTTACCAAGTCACAGTTAAGCAATTTACAATTTCGACAAATGCAAAATTAAGTTACGTAGAGATTTACGGAACAGATTAGTCATATAACTCAGTGGGTTCTGTAGTCTTGGAATTCCCCTTTTTGTAAAAAGGAACATAAATGGATTCGCTAAAAAATGTAACTAAATAATTATTGAAACAGGAGTTTCTAGTCTCTAATCTGAGCCTCTGGATGAGGTATCTAACCCTTAGCAATTACTAAATGCTCAATTAGTAGTCGGAGTTTGAATGGAACTAGCCAACATGAACTTGTATCTCTAAGCAGATAGTAAATAAATTTATTTATAAATTCGTTAGAAAAGACTATGTGGACTTAAGTGGCGAGATTTTCTACAGATTGGCAGTTTAAAGCAAAATATAGTAATTATAATAATAGATAAATGCATGGATGGATTTAATTTTAGTGATGGGTTTCTTGTTCCCCAGGTTAGCGATAGGTCATTGATAGAAAATCTCCCACTTTTTAACGCGGGAAGAGATTTAGCAACAATGAGTAGCTTTTGAAGCAAGCGGGACTCGAACCTGAGTTGTGTTGCGACTTGAGAGCAGCTTATCTGCTTAGCTACTCGCCGCCTCATAAATAAATTACAAGTATGAGTCTGTAACGAATTGATTATTGTGTTTACAAATTTCCCAGAGCAAGGTTTAATTTAGTAATTGTGAATCCTTCTTAGAGGGAGGGAGAATTTTTAATTTAAGGAAAAAATCTAACTATGGAACACTGATTGCAGGAACAATCAAGTGAAGAGAAATTATATAAATTTCTTGAGTAGACTAGTGGCTAAGCGGAAAAGCTGCGGTTTGCTGATCCAAAGTTGCAAAACAATTCGATTTCGATTCCGGCTTGCCGCAAAAAATTTCCAACCATGCCAAAGTCTGAGGTAGGCAAGTGAAAATGATTCCACCCCCCCCTGGCACAAAAGCCCCAAAACTTGAGTGCAAAAATGTCGGTGTGACGGAAGATAATTAAAATCATTTCATTCCATCGATACAAATATATTTGGAAATCAATTCTTTGGTTATTGTTTTCGTAACATCCACCACTATATTTATTATGGACCATAATAATACATGTTGATGAATAGTAATTCGCAATAAAATTTATTATAATTTTGTGGTTTTATTGCGAAAACCTGTTGGTCGTTATACATCAACTTGTTATATATTCAGATATAGTAGTACACTCCAATGAAATACTCAGTTTATATTTGGATATTAAAATAAAAAACAGACACCGAAGTTGCAACACTTTCCCAAACTTTTCAGCCATCGCTAACCATCTCTTCTGGAAATATAAGATGGGGCCGCTCTATCGAATATACAAGTCATGTTGATTTTCTGTTTATGTTTGGATAAATAAATTTAAAATTTCAAAGAGTGATGACATATGTTTATTGTCTTATAACCAATTATTTTTCTGAAAAATATTGGAGGGGTCATTTTTATCGCCCCTTCTCTGATTCGTTTAATAACTTCTTAGGCACTACTATAAACTTATTGAGTTTCATCCTTTTCCGATGAATGATTCCAGAGATATAAGACAAGCTACCCACACATTTTTGGGACTTTTTTTTTGACTTGAAATGCAAAGATATAAAAAATATCGTGTGACTAAACGCACATTACAGATCTTTTTCTTACCTAAGGAAAGGAAAGGTGAGTGATATGCTGTCACACGAGATTTTTTGCGTCAATGCCCTAAGTAGCCGTCTAATACCAATTTAATCGATTTCGTTAGATTAGTTTAAGAATCAGAGCGGTTCCTCCCGCCGTTTACCCGAGCAACGGTAAAAGAGTACATCAAGTGGGGCGGATAAGAGTTAATAGATTTCAAAGATAATCTAATAAGTAATTGACTTTAAACAAAGAGCGAATTTTGAGAAAATCTAAAAAAACTAAAAAAGTATTTGACTTCAAAGTTCATAACGAATGGACTTACTTAAGATTATAATCAATGAAAGATCAAAAATACAATTATTTCAAATGAATAGTCGGTAGATAATACCAAATCATCAATTCAATAACTAATATTTATTTCTAGTAAAAAAAATTCGATGTATGAGTTAATAAAATTATTATCTCTCTTTTAGGCATTAAAATAAAAATCTTTGAGTTTTGAAAAAAATTTAAAAATGAAATTCAATGAATAGCTGGAAGAGATTTACATTTACCTTTGAGTGATGTCGTTATCTAGAAGAAAAGGGCTTTTGTTTGAAGGAGGGATGCACGTGGACAACCTTTCACGAAAGACCGATGCCTCTCAACTGAAAGGCTGGGCGGATGCAGGGTGAGTTGGAAGATGAGGCATTTCGGGTCTGGACTTGTTGGGAATGGATCATACATAAGGTATGGAAGGCAGGTGAATCTGTGAACCGAACGAGAGCGAAAAGACACGAGGAAAGCCGATCATCGGAATAAAGAGGATTTGGCATGCTATTGAAAGATAAGGCAGCTGGAGCTTATTAAATAAATATAGAATGAAAAAGGAGAACAAAAGAAGGCTAATATTTTTCCATCTCTTATATCTTCCCACCCTAATTTAGTCATTAACATAAGAGGCTTCAATATTTAAATTAAAATTTATTATAAAAGTGTGTTAAATGTATTTATAATTAAGAAATTGTTTTTCAGCAAAATTTTTCCGCATTATCGTTAGAATTTATTTCCTACCTGTAATGCTAATATTAGCTGACTAAAATCGTATTCGAAATTTTTTACCTGTCTCCTTAATTAGACCATCTTGGTTCAAATTTTTGTTCTCAGGGAGATTTTTAACGGAAATATATGTTTTGACTCATCGTGAATATATATATATATATGTGGAATGATGTTTTCCGGGGTTGGTCCGCGTTGATTGTTGAGATTAACTCGACGTTTCG
>JAAAKE020124326.1:0-15060 GCA_010014785.2 Anisolabis maritima
CTATTTTGCGAGACCCATTTTTTTTAGACTCAAGTCTCCATAAAAAGTGTA
Organism: Anisolabis maritima; assembly: GCA_010014785.2. Taxonomy (NCBI): domain Eukaryota; kingdom Metazoa; phylum Arthropoda; class Insecta; order Dermaptera; family Anisolabididae; genus Anisolabis; species Anisolabis maritima. Next base: position 52 of record JAAAKE020124326.1, read on the forward strand.
TTTCCGATGACATCCTGACTTCGAATTCGAGTTGATATTTAAGTTAGATACCAATGTTGCATGCGACACCAAGGTTTTCAATAAACTCGTTCAAAGAGAACGAATACTTTATTAATGCTCTTTTTTATAGTACTATGCGATTTTCTCAAAATTAGCTCTAACGATTTTAATTAAAATTCATATATATTCGTTTATTTTTCCCATTAAAATATAAAATTAAATAAACTCTATTGAGTGCTATATTCAGAAAAAAAAATTTATGTTTTCAAGGAATAAACGGGATCGCCAAATTAACTAACTACTAAATATCTAAAAATTAATAATAAATCTATAGAAATGGAGTGTACACTTACTTCTTTTTTCTGTTTTAGATGGAAATGGACCTGTCAAGATGATCAATGTATTCGAGAAAGTGGAGTTCCTGGAATAGGGGAATCCAACATTGTGGCATGTCGAGTAACGTGTGGGTCCTATGGAGCCCTCTGGCCCCTTCCTACAGGTGAAGTGGTTTTCTCCGGACGACCTCGGCTCCTTAATTTAGAGGTGAACGAAATATTCATATATTCACTCTGAAACAAAAATAAATTACATGTCAGATGCTTGCAATCTAGAAACCTACAACGAAGTATTTAAATATTTAATGTCCATATATTTGGTCACCCTTCTTTAAAAAAAAAAAAGACTGGAATTAATTCAAAAATAATTCTTTATAAAAGAAGCTCCTTCCAGATCTTATTGAATCTTACATATTCCCAGGTCAGAATCTAATGATATAAACTCTTAAATTATTGAATGGAGATATGGAGTGATCTTTCGAGTTCTAACTAGATCTATTAAGTATGTGGCGTTATTTAATTTAGAAAATTACAAGAACTCATATATAAAAAAAAAAAATAATCTAATGATGCATAAATAACTATGATGAAAAAAAGATCAAAGAATTCGATGAAGGAACGTTGAAGAAATTGAATGTGCTAAAATATGATTAATATGGATAGTAAACTCAGAGAAAAGACGCCATGTGCCCTTGAGTAAACCCCATTTTGTTATTTTTCTTTCACATATTCTACATCAAAATGTAAATATTGTTGTATTGTTGTTAAATTCGTACACAAAGTGTTTTCTATTTGTAAAATGGATGAAATAGTTCGTATAGGAGAAATGGGAAGAAAGTTTTTTATTCTCTTTATTCCTAGTTTTCATATCATAGATATGGGATATAATGACATCATTTGAAAGTGGAAAAAGAGAGATACTTGTCGCTTCTCAAGGATACCAACTAAAATGTGGAGCTTTAAAAGAGGAAACTCCAGACACTACATGTCTGAGGGAAGCAGTTGGGTATCACCATCCTCCTATATTTGCCCCTTAAAATTCATTATCTAGTCATTGTTGATGTGGAAGTATATTTTTTTAACTAAAAAAATTCTCCTTTTAGTGGAGGGGAAATAGTTTCTTTTTCTTCGATTGCAAATATTAATTATAGAAATTCAATTGTCAGAACTTTCAATTTGGTAGTTTTATTTATGCCCAAATGTGGTCAGAATGGATTTTAAATATATAAGCTAATACTGGCCTGAAGATGAACCAGTAAATTTCGTTCGAAAGTTTCAATTTTGAGTTTTTATCGAGCATCCTTATTGCCGATCCTGCCTTCTCTTGTATTATAATTATCCCACAGCAACAACTCTCTTCTTTCAACTTTTTGGGGTTTTTATTTTTTTTAGATTGGTAGCACTTAGGGTATCAATATCCATTTTATTAATATATAAATTCCACTAAAGTTATCGTTCCATAAATTTTTTTTCTTTTCAATTTTTTCTTACATTTTTCGATTTAATTTGCATTTGGTATCCGGATTTTTGGGATATCCTAATGGTTTTTTAATCGAGTTTTTGTTATAATTCAAAAACGAAATCATATTTTCTCCAGGAGAACCGTTTTGCTTAAGCACGTTGTTTTTTTAGTGTATTGATGCCGATGTCACATCAGTTGTTGGAGATGAGGCTCAAACGTTTATTACATCAGCCATAAAACGTCTACAAAATAAATTAAAAATCCAAAAACAAAAACATAAACAGAAATATAAAAAAGGGAATAAATTAAAAAATGATCTCAAACTCTCATGTCTAAGGATTGAAGTCACAACTACTGATGGAAGTTTAGCCCTTGATTGGACCACGGATGAAGCTTATAATCTCCAAATTGAACAAGATGGTATGAATAAAATAAATAATAACAAACTTAATAGTAATAAACTTTTTCTTTTCTTTTGCAGCTGCAAATACTGAAATTTTAGTGGCTAGAATCAATTCAGCAACTGCCTTTGGGTCTCGGCATGGTATTGAAACCATAGGTCAATTAATAGGACATGATATAGACCAGATCTTTATTTTGGATCAAGCTAGAATTTCAGATAGACCTATGTATCCGTAAGTATTAATGACACTTGATTGTGGAGTGAGCAAATTTCCCTAAATAAATTCATAAAATATTTAGAAGCCTGTGAAATTTCCAGAAGAATTAGCTTTTGGTGAGGAGTATTTTGTTTTATTTCTTAGAACAGAAAGTTCTATCTTGAGAAGAAGAAAAATCTTGGAAATCTGCGTTCTAAACTAGGGCTTTTTGCCCCTAGTTTAGAACGCAGAACTATAGAATAGTTGATTCTCAAAGATAAAATTCTATCAATAGGAAAAATGGGTTGATGCAGTTGAAAAATTAGCAACTGGGTAAGAACATCTGATAGATGGACTAAATGAATTTTAGAATCGAGACTCCATCAAGATGCTTATTGAAGCAGAGGTCATTTCTCTACAAAATGGTGGTGAGAAATAGAGAGGTCTAAATGAGGCTTATATCAAAGAAAGCTAATTGATTATTTTGATGGAATGGAATTATTTTAATTTTAAGAACCTCCCTACATGCCCTAAAGTCTTTGTGCTTGTTACTGGGAGTGAGATTATGTACCACTTTCCTACCTCAAGAAGACATTTTGACAATGTTAGGTAATTTTTTGCGACAAGCCGTACTCGAGTTGTGTTGCAACTTCAGAACCGTAATCCGCAGCTTATCAACTTATCTTCATGCCTCCTCAGTTGATGGTGATGATTATTTGTTTATTTGTGAAGTTTAAAATCCTATTAACATTGTATTTAGATCCGCTTAGAAACTCCAACTCGAGATTGGATTTTCATTTGACATTTTTTTTTTGTTAATTCTTTTCAAGATAACAGTCTCTCTTGCCCTTTTATGGTTTTTGCTTCATAATCTGATTATAGAAAAATGATTATAAGTTATGACTCAGTTTAGTCCCTTAAAATAGTCTTATCTTTTTTAAAATGCAATCTTGGATAAAATTATGACTTTTTTTTAGCTTTTTCCCACAAAAATAGTATTAGTAAAAATTGTTCTCTATAAAACGAAATATAGTCATATAATCTTAATAAATGAGCAGAAGTTTTTTTCTAAGTCTTTTGACATCTGAGGCCACTCCGTTCTTATTTATTTAAATTAATTGATAGCCAATATAATTTAAATAAATTTTTGTCACTCAGGACGGGAAGTGAGCCAATGACCTTTAGACCTCTCTACCTCTGCACCAAGGAAAAGGGCTGACCGAAGAAGTTAAAAACTTTTGAATTGGTGAATTTTTTCAAAAATAAATCCTTTTCAGAAGAGATTCTAGTTATAATCTCAAACGAGTTATCGATTATCACTGTAAGTTTATTGGAACTTGTAGTGTTGTTATCGGAGGAACAAACAACCAAATTGACTCTATATTTCTCGTTTATTTTCATTTATACCTAAATATAAATTTCTTAATTTCCCGAGAGGGTTTGGGATCTTTCAGTGAATGACTTTTGCCATAATGAGTCATCTTGAATTTTAGATTCGTAATTGACTATAATAATATTTTTTTTAGACATCGTGGTCTAATGTTGGACACTGCAAGACATTTTATTCCTTTGGATTCAATACGAAAACAAGTGGAAGCAATGGCAGCGAGCAAATTGAATGTTTTACATTGGCACATTACCGATTCGCAGAGTTTTCCTTTACAAGTGCCAAGTAGACCTCAACTCACAAAATATGGAGCCTATGGACCTGATCAAGTGAGTTGACATCGACTAATGACTAATTAAATTTAATTAAAAGAAATGAAGAGTAGAGGATGAATGACAAGATTAAAGTAATTAATGTTTAATTAAGGCAGGTAGCCTTAAAAAAAGAGGATTAGTTGGGCCTCCGCCTCTTCCCGTAAAATTAGTCTTACTAACTTAAATACCGGTAGACCACCCCATAAAATTACTTCCCTGAATAACTTAAGAGATATGACTGATAAGATAATATTTTTAAGCTTATTAAAATTCTCAGAGGACTATTTTGTCTAAAATTATCTATTCATATATGAGAGACTAATCATTAGTGGTATATTTAGTAATTAAATTGAGTGGTAAATTTAATGAAGAATGTGAAAGAATATACACATTTAACTGAGGGGTTGTTTAAGCGGATATTCAGGAATAAAGATGATTAAAAGAGAGCAGTCTGTGTAATTTTCGTTTATTAACAATTTTCGAGCTAACGTTTAAGTCCTGGTTTGGCACCATCTTCAGAGCTGGGATTGGGTCATAACGGCATATATAAATTTTCTATGAATTTACATATCGAGACCTATTTGGTGATTTAGGAGGTAGTTTTTATTTTTAGAACGCTTTGACCTTCTTATAAAATGTTGAAATGATTCTAATTATTATTATTTCTAAAAAAAAAAAAAAGATAACGAAATTCTCCTTTAAGAATCTATTTTTTACTTGCAAAAATATTTTCTTCTCTATAAAAATAAACACTTCTTCCTGGAGGTCTCTTGCCAGAGCTATTATTATTTCTGACTCTCTCTCCTGAACTTTAATTTGTAAATATCTTTTAGAATACGAGTACTTTAATAAGACATATAAAATAAATAAATAAATTTATTATTGTGTGATGAATGATTTATATGTACAAAGAGTAAATTTTATATAAGAAATTTTTTAAAAGTATTTTAGAATTGAATTTCGAAGGAACTGCGCCTCTTCTTCAACTGATTTCCCTTTTAAATTAAAAGATATTGTTTTTGAAACTGTAAAGCAACTATGCCCAGATAGTGAAAGAAAAAGAAAAAAATTGAGAGATCAAACCAATATAATTTAACCTGGAGCGACTTTTCGGACCTAGATTAGGACCTTCTTCAGGCTTTTAAGATCAATCAATTTAAGTTAAAAATATTGCCGAATTTTTCCAAGAGGAGCATTTTCATGCCAAATGATAAGCAATTTTGAAAAATCTGAAAAAGTGCAAAACACATTCTTCAATCAAGTTATCAAAAATATAAAAAATATAAAATATAAAAGGATGAAAGACTTTGTTGAAATAGAGTATAAGTCCAGATGGCGAGCACATTCTATAGTTTGTGTCCAAAATAGCGCAGGAAAATTTGTAGGCCTATAACTCAAAAGTGTACCGCGAGGTGTTTGTTTCGTCTATTAATATTTATAATAAACCATAAAAAATACAAAATTTCGATATCGAATTTTTTTGCGATCACAATACTTTCTCTCTATTCTATATTAAATTTTATTTATATAGGTAAAAGAAAGAAAAAAAAGAGTAAAACTCTAAAAAGAAAAAGTCCCACATTCTTTTCTTAATTATTATATTCATTTTTCATTTCATTGGAACGTAAAGACAAAACTACCGGAACCCTGTATATTTAGTTTACGAGCTTTCGTGCCCCCAGCCACACATTTTAAACTCAACCAACCATAGCTATCGGCGCCTGGAGAAATTACTTGATTTCCTATCTTTATTTCTATATAGCTAATAACTATTTCTATATCCAATTCCATGTGCTTCCTATCTTCTAATCTACCATGGGTAGCATAAATTCGTTCTTTTTTGGTTATTGGAATGTAGGCAACCAAAATGACAAACCTATTTTTCGATTTATTGCTCGAGAATAGCTTTGGATTTTCTGGAAATAAATTATTGAATGAAATTTTCAATATGATTAAGATCGAAACATAAATGAGAAATGTAGCCATTATTTTTTCATTTAAATTTATATCTTCTCATCTGACATTTCAGTCTGAATAAGGCCTATCTCCAACGTCAGGAGATGTTGACATCCGTTTTAATACTCACTAATGACTTTTTTCCTGCTCTGGACCGAAAGTTGCGCTGCAGCTGAGTAGAAATAAATTTAAATGAAAAAAGAATAGCTTATATTTCTTATTTCAGCTCTAACCTTTATTAAATTACATCACAGCTATATATATATACTTATCTATACAAAATTATAATCCGAAAATGTTCTGATTGGCCATTGATGTCGCATCATGATAACTTTGCAATGAAAGCAGAGATTGACATTTATATCTAAAAGTTAGGATAAGGAAAAATATATCGAGGATGTACTTGCCTAATAATATGCATTTAAAGAGATAAATTATTATATATTATGAATTCAATTAAAACTTTCTAAATTATAGGAAATTCTTTATGGTGTTCTCTCCTAAGAGAAAAAGCAGAGATTTATAAAAGAAAGCCTCGAGCAGTCAAATATTAATTTTCTTAATTCATTTATAGATTTATACTGCTGAAGATGTCCGGGCGCTTCGAGAGTTTTGTCTAGAACGTGGAATTCGAATTTTATTGGAAATTGATGCCCCTGCTCATGCCTCGTTTGGATGGCAATGGGGACCCAACGAGGGTGAATACATTTATTATCTGTCTTTTGAGGGAGCTCCCACAAACAAAAAATGTTTGTTTCAGGTATGGACGATCTCGCAGTGTGTGTCAATGCCCAGCCATGGAGACAATATTGCATCGAGCCGCCCTGTGGCCAATTGAATCCAACAAATCCCAATGTTTACAAGGTTTTAAGACAAATCTATAGACATATTTTAGATACGTGGGATGCGCCCACACCTGGAGCACCGCCTGTCCTTTTCCATATGGGTGGAGATGAGGTAATATGATAATTATCTTCTAATCATATTTATGATTGTTTTTAAGAATTGAATAAAAAAAAAAAATGATGAGAAAATTAGAATCATTTTTTGTGAGTTATTTAGATAAGTATAATAAATAACTTCAATGAACAATTATCGTTAATTAATAGATGTGAGAATTCTCACAATGTCCTTTTATTTAAATCATCGAGTCAATGATGAATTTATTTAATGTTTATATTCTGGATTCTGATAATTATTATATTATATTATTTATTATATAAAATGGCAATCCCCCTTTCCTTTTTGGATATATAATCGATAGAGATGTGAACAGAATCTAATTGGCTGAAAAGACTTTTTTTTTAAGTCTTTTTCGCCCTGTCCATTGGTGCAGTGCTAGAAAATTGCAGTCTCGAACCTATTTGTTTTTAAGAAATCTTGTTCACACACACACATTATCCGAGGGGCCTCAAAGAAGTAGAATAAAATTAAAATTAAAATTAAAATCTCTGAAAATACTCTAGGAATATATTTTTTTAACCTATATATTATTATAATTCGTTCTTCATTAAAGGTCCATATAGGTTGTTGGAATTCCACCCCGTCTATCGTCGATTGGATGCGAGAGAAAGGTCGTCCACTTACTAAAGAGGGATTTTTGCATTTATGGGCGGATTTCCAAGCCACGGCCTTAAGAATTTGGGATGAGGAAGAAGGCAATCATGCCACACCTATTATACTTTGGACGAGTGATCTAACAGATCCCAAACATATCCGTCAATGGCTATCACCTGACAGGTAATCATATCAATTCAAATTGTCAAATTAATTTCCTATCACTATATTAATTGAAAATTTCTACGTCCATTGTTTGTTTGTTTTTTAATCAACACTCTTCTAATTGATTATTAAAACATCAGCTGCTCATTTGACTAAAATTATTTTGCTTAATTAATAATAAAGTTTATTTTTAGTATACCGCTGCAGATGCACAATTTTAATTTGGAACTTTTGTAAAAATAGCATATAAATTAATTCATATTTTCTTTCCGAAATAAAATTTTATTGGTCAACTGGGTTAAAAAATATAAAACAAATAAGAGAGACAAAAAAATAAAATTCATATTCGCTTGCATTACCCCTGGACGGGATTGTCACTTCCCACTACCTAAGTCATTTATCATATGAATTTACGGAGACGACTTTCTATATTATTAATACGATATCTCAAGAGAGCCACAAAGAATTTTGCTTTTTTTTAAGTGGATCTCTTTAGAATTTCAACTTTTTATTTTTGTAATTTTTTCCATCTATTTCTCTTATTATTCTTATTGGAATTTCTGAAGATGAAGTTGTATGGCTGTGTAGTTTGTGAAAAGGTGAAAAATCAAGAAATCAGCCTATTTTATTTCATTTTGACATATATTTATATATAAACCACTGCTAACATTTTGGTTCGTCATCGGAGCTCTGAATCTTATGATTATATATTGTAAAACATTCAACTATTTTATTTAAAGTTATTAATAAAAAATCTGACGTGACTAAATGTACATCATACTTCTCTTAACTAAGGCAAAAAAGCTGAGTGATGTGCTGTCACTCCAGATTTTTTGGGTCAGGCCCCTAGTAGCCGTTTAATCCCAATTTAATCGATTTCGTTAAAGTAGTTTAAGAAACAGAGCGGTTACTCCTGCCGTTTACCCGAACAACGGCAAAAAATTATATCGGTAAAACGGGCCCCACACGATATTAGGGGAATAAGGGTTAATACATTTCAAATATCATTTAATAAATAATTGATATATATGAATTTTAATCAAAATCCTTAGAGCGAATTTTTAAAAAATCGAAAAATCTAAAAAAGTACATCAATAAAGTACTAGTACCCTTTGGTCGATTTTATTCAAAAGCTTCGAGATGCAAGTCAGGAGGCTTAAATATAAAATTTCAGTCTCAAACCTCTTTTGTATTTTTGAGAAATCTTGTTCACACACAAACACGTCAGACCAATTTGCGAGACGCATTTTTTACTCTCAGGAAACCTCAAAACTCAACCACACCTAGCCCTGATGATGGTTGAAACCCACCGAAATGTTAGCAGTAGTTTATATATAAATATTTCTCACAATGAATTAAAATTCTACATTTTTCATTTTTCATTTTCCATAATTATTTCTCGGGGATGGTAAGTAAAAATTAAAATCTTAAAGGAACTCGGAAGCTGAGAAGTGGTAGTAACTGAGAATTATCCTATGCCAAAATTTTGCCCAATGAATTATGTGTAAGTCCTCTTTCCATCCTTCAAAGCCCCGAAGGACATATATATCAAGGAGAGTCTAATATGAATAGTTTTTCTTTGAAAAACATAATTTCAATTGGTGTAGCCTTTATATTTTTAAAAAGTGTGATCTTTTTAGATGCGTTTGCCTATTGTAGTTCAGGTTTCTTAGATACATTATAATTTTATTTTTCAGATATGTCATCGAAGTTTGGACAAATGCCGGTGAAACTATCCCAAAGGAACTTCTAGATTTAGGATATAGTATAATTGTTGCTACCCGAGATGTCTGGTATCTTGACCATGGCTTTTGGGGAAACACAAAATTCTCAAATTGGAAACGAATATATGAAAACATTTTGCCATCTGGGACGGGTGTGTTCGGCGGTGAATGTGCCATGTGGTCTGAATTCGTAGATGAGAACGGATTAGATGCAAGAATCTGGCCACGAGCTGCGGCTTTTGCAGAAAGGTAAAAAAAAAAGCACACACCTTCTTATTTATAATCTTCATTTCATTAATTATAGAATAATAATTGTGAGATTTTATTATTTTAATTTTTAAAGCATGGGCTCTGAATCTACTTGACGGATTTTTAGTTTTTTTCAATTTATAGAGTATTTTCCGGAGGTGGTTTTTGGCTTTTAAGAAAGGGTTAAGGTGTCTGAAGGTAAAAAATTCCTATATTTATAAATTTTAATTCTCTTTTAAATTCTCTCCCGTTCTTCTTGGTTGCACGTGACTACTGGTCATTATAGGTCCGTTGGACCTTATCCATATCCTCAAAAAAAAAAAAAAAACAAAAATTATATGCTGACGAGATGTGGAAAGACCCTATTTGGGAAAACTAGATATCAAAGTCCAGGGGTTCGAAGTATTTTATAAGAAAAAATTATTTTATGTGTGTTTAAGAGAATGAGAGAGTTTCGTCATGTAAATTGTTTTATATGTGAATACATAACGAAATGAATAATAATTAAATATTAACATTTTTAAGAAAATTCTAAACAAGTCTTCTTTTCCTTAATTTCCATTTAGCATAAAAATTTGGTTCAAAATTTAATTAATGATGACTTTTCAAAAATAGTCATTAGAAAGAGTAATATGATTGATAGTTTAGATGTCTATTGATATGAGAAAAGGGCAACAGGCTCACACAGACAATTCTTAAGTAAGGGGAGGAAATATTGTTATCAACTTACTAAGTCAAAAGCTCGTTAACGTCTTCTTAATGAACGAGTCTTGTCCATTTCTAATGTTAACAGATAATATTTACATTAAATCTTTAACTCAATAATGAGGGCGTAGGACTACATTACTCTTCAAAACTACGGACTTGAAAGATTAAGAATCACTGGACTACCTTTTTTTTTTGAGCAAATTCCCTTTGCCAAAATATTTATTTTTCTCATATTTTCTTGGGAATTTCATATATTTACTAAGAATTGATAAGAGTAATCTTGAGATTTTTTATGAAAAAAAAATAAGATAAAATAAAAATGATTATACAAGAATAACTTTATGTTTTATTTAATAAAATAAAGATGGATTTTTATCAAGTGTTATTTAATCAAGATCTTGACTATCTTAAATTATGTAACTAATATTTGAGATCTTAAGAATAATTATGATTACAATGATACAGAAAAAGTGATATTTTAAAAATAGGCTCTTACGCTTAACAAGTTCATCTTTTCAAAATCTTCAGATCACCTTCTAATAAAAATTGAAATCTATCAGTTTTATGTAGTAATGTTTCAAATTATTTATAAATTAGTCTAAAATAACGAGGTAGGCTACTACAACAAAAATTTTTCCGATCAAAAGAACTAGATCAGTGTTCACCCCAAGGCCCACCGGCTGAATCAACATAAAACTACGGGAATTTTGTTTATTTTTCTTGCTGGATATCATATATGTGATTGATTGGACCTAGCCACCGAGGACTTGTGTCTCTAAGCAGGTCTTAAATAAATTTATTTATTTATATTGTTTATTAACTTTTTTCATTAATATACATATAGCTATATATATTCTACATCTCTTTAATTCTGTGTAATTGATGTTTGAATCTCTGGGTTTAATTGTTGTTCATTATTTATTTTTTTATAATTGAACCTTAATTTATATATGCGGCCCGAGACTAAAGGAACTTCTATGTTCAACATCATAGATAAGTCCTTTTTCTTTTTTTTTCTTATAAATTTGATCCATATACAATTCGCCAAAAAATATATATTTTACTTAAAATGTTAAAAAAAATGGTAAATGCTAAAATACTATTAATAGTAACCCATAAAACCAAACATTAATATTTACCAGGGTCAGGTGCTAAGACCGAAAAATGTTTTAAAACTAAAAGCGGATTTTTTCTGAGATAAAATACTATACTTCTCATTATAAATTTTAAAATAAATAATAAAAAGTTTATCTATTAAATATGGAATAGCTGTCCATAATAACATTTTCTCGTCAATATTATCAAATTATAATTACTCATCTATGTGGGCTATTTTTTAAGTAAGTCCGTTTTAAGTCCGAAAATAAATTCCTTTTATTTTTAAAACGGATCTTACTTAAAAGCACCAACATGGTTTAATTTTTGAATCTGAGACAGACAGACTCAGCACTCACTTTGCGCTTATTAATTGATGTTGCTAAGTATTGCTAGGCTTTTTAAAAAAATATTTTGGTTTTAATGAGATCATTTTTCGGATTTTTATTGTGCATTTATATAATACAGAATTATTTAAAAGCCATTTGACTCCAGATGCCGTAAAGACTTTCTTTTTGTTCCCCCAAATTTATAAATAAATCTTGTTTTGTTTTTAGAATATGGTCGAACCCCTCACCAGTCAGAGCAGTTCGATCTTTGCCTGAAGAACGTCTCGTCGTTCATCGACAACGACTTGTTGAAAGAGGTCTAGTCAATGCCGATATCGTCAATGTGGAATTTTGTGAACAAAACTCTGGACAATGTGTATAAATTGAAATATGAATTTTTTTATAAATTTATTAAATCAAATAAAATATTTTATTTATTTTGTTTTCCATCGGTTGTGCCTTTATCCCTCTCTTGTTTGTAAAAATATATTTGTATAGAGTAGCTATCTATTTATTAAAAAAAAAAAAAAAATATAAAAGAGAAACAACAATGAGAGATTTTGGATAAAAAAATTATTAAATTACAGTGGGGCCTCACTATTTGTCCAAAAATCAGTGTCAAATTGCTGGACAAAATTGCCCATATTAGTCCTAGATCAATCCGTTGTCGGATTTCCACTCCATTAATATTTATTAGAATTCTTAAAAAAAACTTGATACAAAAATATTTTTAATGGATTTAAAAATGAAAACTTTGGTCATAAAACTCTGAAATGACACTAAATAATGACTCTATTATTACCATGAAAACACCAAAATATACTCACATTTCTATCATCTGTGTGAATCTATATAAAATTAATTCTGTTCAGATATATAGTTTTAAAGTGAGAAGGGCCGAAATATCTTCAATAAACAGAGAAAAATTTCTGCCTGTTTTTCTTCTTTATTAGGCCTAAGAGATCTGATCTTTTGCCTGCGCGAAGGCCCTGCTGGCCCTATTGTTAGGCCACTGAGGTTAAAATAAATTTTTTTAATAGATAGAATAAAATAGAATGCAAAAAAAATGGAAGGAAAGAAAGAGGGGACTAACTTCTATTCTCTGCCTTTTCAATGGATATGCAATTTCCCCTAACTTTCCCTTTTCATGAAAAAATGTTTATTTATTTTTTTTATTTTCTTCTTCCCATTGCAATATTATTTAACATAAATATATTAAAGAAAAATTATTTATTTTTTAGTTTATAATGATTAAACATACCAACGAGAAAACGAGGTTGTCTTGATCCATTTCTTGCGCAGATTCTCTTGATTTATTTAAAAAGAAAACTTAAAACACTTAAATTAATATAATATTAAAATATAAAAAGTAAACACTATATTCAAAAAAAAATTTATCTTTTTTTCTGCACGATGTTCATTCATCTTCCTTCCACAAGGAGAGAGAATTTTTCCAAGTGTCGAGTGACGTAATTCGCTCTATTGCTCTCTGATTGGCTAGTGAAAAAATGGACGGAGGGTCCGCCAATATTTCAAATTTAAATTTATTTAAAATATCCAAAATTAAAATAAAATATAATAAAAAAAACTATATTCATCCTCCGAAGATGTTATGTTATTTGTAGTCATTTCTTTTTACAAAAAAGAAAACAATTGAAATAGGTTTTCTATAATAATACATAAAAATTTTTATTTTATCAAAAATATATGAAATTTCATTATGAACAAGTGTTTTCATAATTACATCATAAAGAGCATTTAATAAAAAGGAGATTTTTTTTGTCTTTTTTGGCATCTGCCATTTATACTCTTTCCTTATTTATTTATTTATACCAAATGGTAGCCAATATAATATAAATAAATTTTTGCTCGCTCAGGACGGGAAGCAAGACCTTTACCTCTGCACCAAGGGATAGGGCATAAAAAGGAGATGAAATTATTTAACGATCAACTTAATAATTAAAGAGTATTTTGTGATTAATATTTTTTTAAATGATTATTTTATTTATATTATATTGGCTACCAATTAATATAAATAAATAAGGACGGAGTCTAAATGGCCTCCGATGCCGAAAAAAATTTTTTATTAAATCTCTTAGTCCAAGTCTCTTTGGCATCTGATGCCATATAGGCTAAATATACATTTCATTTCATTTAGACTTTCCGGGGTGCTTTTGTGCACCCAGGCACATCTCAAACCCAGCCGACCTCTGGTCGTAGCCATCTATCGGCACCCCGTGAAGTTACTTTATTTCCTAATTCTATTCCTCTTATATTCATTTCTAGCTAGCTAACGACCCTTATAATTAATTCCACCTGGTACCTTTCAACCAACCTAACCTTAAATCTTATTAAAATTGATAAGAGGAGGTTAGTATATAGGTAAAAACACCCTCGGGCCTAAACCAGGGGTTCGACTCCCGCGAGTGCCTCATTTTTACCAGTTTAAGGTAAATAACTTTACATCGCGAAATTGATAGTTTCTAAATTTTAGGGAAAATTGTTTTCATTTTACACAAAAAACTTTATATTTTATTTTTTATTAATTATAATAATAAAAAATTATATTCAATTGAAAGACTAACTTTAAATAAATATTGAATTATAAAAATTATTATTCTAGAAAATTAATTAATTAATATTTTTTAAAAAAATAAAAATTTAAGAATTATTTTTAAATTTTTTCTGATTAAATTCAGCAACAATTTAAAAATTTAACAATGCATAAAATAAGAACAAAAATATGAATGGAAAAATTTTTATTTAACGAAAAATATATAAAATTTCTTTCAGTATAAGGTTATTAAGAAATTTCACCCTAAGGAGAGTTCAAAAAGTTAAGAGATTATTTAACAATATATAATATTCTTTGATACATGTTTATTTATTTAATTATTATTATTTTTGATTTATAATTTTTTTTATGAATTTTTAACCTTCATAATGGAGATTAAATTTAAAAATTGCCGGTCAAAAGAGAGCCGATAGATGTCGTTAGTTGTTACTGACATGCCATATAATAACCTTACTATTTTTTCTGTCTGCTAATATATGTATTGGTGCAGCATTGCATCTATCAACACTAAAAGCAGAAAGCAAAATGATTGGTATTAACACTGTTACCCGTTT
>JAAAKE020124337.1:4421-15057 GCA_010014785.2 Anisolabis maritima
TCTACCGACGTTGCCAAATTTTCACAAAAACACTAAGGTTGCTCAATCCCGCTTCGAACACTGTCCATCACTAATGGACTACACTGGCTACGCTACAGCAGTCCGCCTCCGCGGAGAACTCAGTATTAAAATGATTATATAGTTACGCCTCTAAATTGATTTTCCAAAAATTTTATATGCCCGATTCAACTAATCGCCTATAATCAGGTATAGAAAGATAGAAAATTTAAGATCTCTTAACTGTCACAGTTAGAAAAGGAAGTTGTAGGGTGAGTATTATATTAATATTTAAAAAAGCCCAAAAGTAAATCTTATAAAAAATAAAAAAACAAAACAAACCTTTAATCGAATGAAACTGCCAACAACAAAATTCATATTTCGATATTTCATCAATATTTTAAAATTTAAAACATAATCGAAAGCAATATTAGGACCTGAAATTAATAACAATTCATTAATCTAAATAAAAATTATAATTAATTTAAATTTTTACCTTTCAAATGACTTTTAAAAATCTCAAATAATTGAGGATCCGTATGTATATTTGTTTTTGTTAAATTAATATGTGCAACATATCCAAAAATATTCGTGTATGCCTTTATTTGAGATTGTGAATTTTCATCTATTTTTGAATGTTTCATTTCGATGATAACCAAATCTCCAACTTTAGGATAAAATGAATGGGTAACGTCCTTTTGACTAAGTGCCACTGGAATTAAAAATAAACTCTTAACTATTTCAGTTTTCATTTATATCCAAGTCATTCTGGGAAGTCCAAAAAGCCTTCAAACAAACACAAAACGTCCCCTTTGAGTCTTCTAAGAGTGTGAGAATGGCCCAACTCCGTTTGTAACTTCTTACTTTTAAGAACTCCGCAGTGATTTAATTATAACATATTAACTTAAGAAATGAGGGGAGGAAGTTGGAAATGGCGAAACTAGAAGACATATTAATCTTATACTGTACTTAATAAAACTTCAGTATTGGGCTTACGGCGAAGTGGTGGTCAGGTGCAGAGTTGCCAGTGGAGTGCGCCACTGATGGACAGTGTTCGCATCTGTAATGTTTTTATGACAAACTGGTAACGTGGGTGTTTACCATAGCAAAGGCTTAGCACAAGGCGCGATGTGAGTAGTCGGCTGACCCTTCCGCTCTCACTACATGCTTTTGCATGCTCAATACTGAAGTTTCATTAATGGCGAGGAATTTTAACTTTACCTATATTTAGAATTTTTATATTTATTTACTAACTAGTGCATGTAACGTTGATTAAATGCTTTCCTTTGGACAATTTTACATTGTTCAGTTCGTAAGAATTGATGACACAAATTGCCGGTGGTCTTTGTACGTTTAAAAAGTCATTATGAATAGATGACCACATCTCCAAATACATTAATGGAATGTAGACTTTTTTATAATCCTTGAAATCAAAATATCTCGTCACTGTAGGACAAAGTGATTTTAAATCCACGACAGGCGGCGGATTTGGATTCTTTGTAGCTTCCTAAAAAAAAAAAACAGTGTGAAAAAATAAAATTATTTTAAACAAAATATTTGATACAATTCTGAAATGCTTGTCCACAGGAAAAGTTTTTTAAGTGTATATTTTGAAGTAGAATTCGTATATGTTTTCAAAATAGACCCTAAGTAAAAAAATGTACAACGCACTTTTTTAAATAATTCCAAATTTTTAAAACATAAAATATTAAAAGTTAGTTGAAGAAACGATGAAATTGACTTCGGATGTCGACAGAGTCTACCGAAAGAGAATTCAAAATCAGACGGTGCAAAAGTAAGCGTACCGCTGTTTTGCTGTCATGACAAAAATGAACAGGCAAAAAAATATTCCAGTCCTAGCTAGGCCAACTCATGGTTCCATGACATGGCCATCCATTCACCAGATGAGATCCCTTAAGTTTACCAAGCACTACTACTTTTGTTTAAATTATTTTGACTATCAAATACCAAAATATCTATGATATATGTAGTGTATAAAATATTCATTTCATTTGGACCGTATAGGTCACCTACCGCAGTCACCGTTTATTTACCCGAGGTGCTTTCGTTCACTGAGACATAGACTTCAAACCCAGCCGACCTCTGGCCATAGTCATCTATCGGCACCCCGTGAAGTTACTTTATTTCCTTTAACTCCTCCTTCTCTATTCATTTCTATTCCTATATCTAATTCCACCTGTTCCCTTTAATCCTACCTATTCTATGCTAGAGAGGATGTCCTAGTTGAGGAGGGTCTCAGCACTGGGGTGTAGCCTAATCCTTCCGAAGAGGGCTTCATTGAGAGGGAATCCTTCTTTACGTCCCTTCCATAGGACGGGGGTATCACAGCAACTCCTTCTCCTCGTAGAGTTGCCTGCTCTATTGTGGTGGGATCCAATGTTCCAATCCACGGCATACTTGAGGATTTGTTTACATTAAATATTTTAATGAAAAAATGAATGCGGGCGACACCCTACCGATTGCTCCACAGAACCCCTTATAATATCTATATATATAAGTTCAAGAGACTTCAAGACCTAAAATTTGAATTATTATAGTTATTAATACTCAAGATATGCCTTGGTTGAGTGTCCGGTGGCGTGATGCAAAGGAAGCACACTGATGTCCCAGAAAGGCTGGAGATCCCGGGTTTGACTCCTTAGGATCCAATGTCCATTTGATCCACCAGCAATAAATATATAATACGCCCGATGTGTGAATCATCATTGCACTATAATCTTGATTTGTTTCAATTTAATGTTTTTGTCGTTTCAAAAACATTTAGGTGAATATTCATAAGAAAATAGCTATACATTGTTGAACACGAATTTTATCTTTTTATGCCTATAAACTATCACATTATATTTTGCAGGGCCGGTTGATGTAAAATGACCAGTGAAAAATAAGGTCTCCGTCCGGCCCTGCGCACTTTATATATTATATTATATATTTATTATATCAATCTTATTGGGCGTAAATAAAAGGAATAATTCAAATTCTGATTATGAAAAATTTACTTTTGTATGAGACGAGATAATTGAAAAAATTTCTTATATTAAAAACCGACAAAAGTTGAAAAGAGGAATTTCTAAATTTCAATCTGCCATTTCAAAAAATTAAGATTCTTCGTTTTATAAGTCATATATTTACAAATAGAAAATAATTCTAATTTTTACTGTGGGGAAAGGATTCGCTCTTTTGCTTCTTATATAATATATAATAGGATAAAAGAATACTGACCTGAAGCCAGGAGACTTTCCAGCCAACGACATCCGCAATCAACTCCAAAGAACTTTGAGTTTTATTTGATTTCGATTTTTCAGCTATAACCATTTTATTCTTTATAATAGGCGCTTTCTTTTCTACGATCTGGGCGTTGGTTGTGGGTTTTAATTCACAGCCATCTTCTATGATATATTCTCGAATAACCGCCTCCTTAAATCGCACTGATTTCCCTTCTTTTGAAGATTTGTAACTTGTTGTTGGCTCATCTAAAGGTACAATCTTATCCCCTTCAAGTATATTAATTTTTTGTGCTTTTTTGGGAATAGGTGGTAATGTAATTTTTTTATTAATAGTTGGCGGTGGGGACAATTTTTTCTGAGATTCTTTAACCTTTTCTTTTGTTTTTTTAGTTGTGCTCTTCGAGGATTTATCGACTTGATTTTCACCACTCGGTCCCGGTTTTGATAAAAGTTCTTCAGTTAAAATATCACCTCTACTCTTTTTAGTATTTTTCACTTTAATTTCCGATGTTTGTAATTTGTGATTTTCATTTTTTTTCGAATCATCTTGTTTATTTAAAGCGAGTTGTTTTAATTTTTCCTTTCTATTATTTTTTATCTCCAATTTAGTTTCACTATCTAAATTTTTTACAGCGTTTTTTAATTTTTTATTTTGTATAATTTTTTTTTTACTTACTTTTTCGTTCTTTTTAATTTTTAAAGAAACTTGTTTTGGTGGTTTTTCTTCTTTAGTTTTCGGAATTTTCTTATGTGGTACTAACGGTAAAGGTGATATTAATTTTATTCCCTCTTTTCCTTTAGATTTTGATTCCTTTTTTTCCTCGGATTGATTTGTTAATGAAGATGTTGAGGTTGTGGAAGTAGGGGAAGTTTGGTTTTTATCAGTAACTTCTTCATTTTCTCTCACAACATCTTCAAAATTACTTATTTTTTCAGTCTTTTCTTCAGTGAAACCAATGGGAGTTGATTCATTTCTTTTAAAATCCAATTCTTCATCAATGTCGATCGTCTTTAATAAAGCTTCCATTTTATCTTCAAAATCTATATTTTCTTCTTTTTTGGGTACTTTTTTTTCTTGTGATAAAATATTTAACCATCTCTGAAGGCGTTCGTCCTCTTCTTCACAAATGACACTATAATCATCATCATCATCATCATCGTCACCTTGGAGTACGGAAAGTCCTTCATCTTGTGGTTCTTCTTTTATTTCGACTTTAAAGTCAAAAATTTGTGAATTTGGGAAATTATAATCCATTTCTTCATCGCTAATGACTATAATATCATCTTCGATAGTTGAATAATTTAATTTGTCTTCTTCATCATCTAAAACGATGATATCAGAATCTTCTGTATTATTTAAAATACTTTTGGGATCTTTTGATTCAGGATTATTTTTGGCCTCTTGTTTTTCTCCTGGCTCTTCTTTAATCTTGACTTCATTTGGTTCTTGTTTTATCTTGAGAATATCAATAGGTTCTTGTTTTATATTCATTATTACTTCCTCTGGTTTTCCTCTACTAGAAACTATTTGCAATGAATTTACATCTCCATTCTCGTCTAATTTAGGAACTTTAGCATTGCAATTTTCAATTTCTGAGTTTTTTCTTTTCTTTATTCTTCGAGTCAATAAAGCCTAAAAAAATAAAATCAAAATCAAAAAGTTAAGCTTATAATAAATTTAGAAAATAAAAAAATCATGCAATCCATTCTTGTCTAAAATTCTTATAAAAATTTAATTTTTCTAGTAAATTAACGAAATCATTTTATCATCATCAAATCTGCATAAAAAAAATAAAGAAATAAATTATTAAAAATTTAACTTAAAATATATTCTTAACTTTTAATTGTAAAATGCTTAGTCTTTTATTAAGAAATGAATTAAGAAAGAATAAGAATAATAAAACTTTTTAATTGGATAAAAAATACTTTAATAGGAAATATGGATTCAAAAGTGGAATTGTATTTATATTATTATTTATATATTTTCTATCTCAGGAAATATGATATTTTTATAAATTAAAAAATAAAATTTCATAACACATCTACATCATCTTCAGGTGTTCAATTCTCGTATTATACAGGGAATTGTACAAATGGAATAAGTCAAAAAAGTCTTCTACGTCGACACATCATTATCAAAAAGAATTCGGTTGTTCGAGCTGTAATTCATCCTCTTGGTAGTTCTTCACTTTTTGAAAAACGATGGAGTATATTCGGCAGTGAAACTACTTCGGTATAATGGCTTGCTATTTATTTTATAAGATTAATTTTCCTTGGTCTCGAAAAAATCCGAATCCGATATTGAATAGCAAGCAATTTTGATTTCACTGGCTGAATTTTAGGGTATTTACGTTTAAAAGTCCTTCATATTTTATATGAAATACATTAGTAAGAAAATAATCCATGACTCTAAAATAGCCATTATGTCAGTTTGATAAACATTTTTTTGGAGTCAAATAAATCATAAAAAATCTAGTACAAAAAGATTCATTTTTTGACCAAATGATCAATTTTCAGATCTTTTTTTTAAATCAAAAAAATATTAAAAGTTGGAAAAATTTACGGTTTTCGAAAAAGTAGCCGAACAGAAAAAATAGCATTTTTTTTTTAGTTCTTTTCATTCTATTTTTATATTATATATACATATAATTAGAGAATATGAATGAAAATAAATTTATTTGAATAACTTTGAAAATTATTATTTATAATTGATTCACATTGGTGTAAAGTGAATTGAATTCTCTTTTTTTTTTTTTTTAAGAGAATAGAATTTTTCCCATTTTTTTATATATATATTTTCCAAATTCACTAATCAAATTAATTTATTAACGCATTTAAAGAAAATAATTTTCAATTATTTTTCTTTAACTAAAAGGTAATGTGATAAGTTGATGGTAAACAGGAAAATAATTATTAAAGAGAAAATAGAAATATATTTTTAATAAAATATTTTTATTTAAGATATTCTTAAATATAATAAATACAATTATACAATAAAATGAAATGTAACAAAAAAATATATTAAGCAGATCACTATCTTAACAGATTAGATTTTGTTTCTTGAATGGGTATGATGGATATCCTCACTCCAAAACAGCGGCGGTCAAAAAACATCCCTGTTCATAAGTCTTCAACTAATCATGGAGAGGTTTTCACGCTAACTAGAGATTCGAGTCCTGAGGGAAATGCTCCTTCTATGACTCCTTCCTTACCAATTTTCAGTTCTCTGAACTTACTAGAGTGACGCCATTTTCAATATCTACCCTTCACCCCCGAGAAGCCCAGCTTGTGTAAAAGAATCGGCATCGCTGCCACTCATTTACAATTTTATAGTAAAATTTAAATTTGAGTGATACCTATAGCTTCATAATTTAAAATAACTTCGATGATTTCTCGTTATGTGAATGAGATACATTAAATGAATGTCTCAAACCAGGCAATAACCCAGCCAAAAAATTATTTTTAATAAAATAATTTTTTGTGAGTATATATTTTGCTGGTGGTGATCAATTGACCATTGGGCCCTTGGGAGTCGAACCCGATATCTCCAGCCTATTCTAGGCATCGGTATACACCAGACGACGGGAGTGTGAAAGTGAAAAATTTTTCACTTTGGACTAACTTCTTCATTAGATCTATATATATATACTGGGGATGTAATTTTGCTGGTGTGATCGAGCGTCCGGTGGCCTGGTGCAAGGAAAGCACATCGATAGGAGAGGGTGGAGATCCCAGGTTCGACTCCCTGGACCAGCAAAAATTATACTCACAAAAAATTATTTTATTAAAAATAATTGAAATTGAACATTTTGCTTTTAAGAACTCAGATAGCATCTTACTATATTGGGACTTTGGAAGTGTTAGGTAACCCCATTTGAGTAAGAACTAACAAATTTATTGGGCACCTAATGGTATAAATAAAACTTGGCAATATGATCATAATTAATTATAAGATAATGGTTTGAAGAGTCGATGGCCTAAGATGATAAAGAGTTAAAAAAAAAAAAAATTTATTTGGACCTCTACTCTCAAAAAAGTTACCATAATTGGCTAGGCTTTTTCGAAGCTTAATCTTCATTATACACAAACAATAAAAATTAAGAAAGTATGTGAAAAGGCATTCGTAATTTTCTTGAAAAAAATCCATCATCTGCCAGGCCTTGGCGAATATATTTTATCGTCTTCTGTTTGATATTCTTTCATTTCTCATTTCCTCTGATTATTCAAAATCTTTTCAATTTAAAAGATAAAGGAAAGAGATGCGAACAAGATGGTAAATAAATGTCTTAAAAAAATTATATTTATTCTTCTGGACATAAGATTTGACCATTTTTTCCCGAATAAAAAAAAAACTCAAAAAGAATATTAATGATAATATTATAATATGTAAATCCGAATTTTTATAAAAAAATGATTTCTGTTAGCTGGTGTTTAACTAAAAAGTGTTAAGGATTGGTTATAATTTTTTACTTATATCTTAACTAATTTAAAGATGCGAAAATTCATTAATTAGTTCGATTAGAGACTAACAAATGTCAATTTTTACGTTTACGTTTCATATTTCGCTCAATCTGGAAAATAATTTTTGCAAAGGGTTTGCTTGTCCGTGAAGTTCTTTCATTTTTTATCAACAACTATATTTTAGATTCCAATGAAAATATAAATTTAAGTATTTTCAATAATGCTTCTAGTCTGAAAAATTTTCAGAATGGTCTAAAATCCTTTCGGAGGAAGCTGCGGTACAGAGAACATCTTATGAATAGTACCTTTAGGGTGATTTGAAAATCTTTCAGATTAAAGCATTATGCCTTTATTTTTATTTTCTTTGGAATCTAACATGTAGTTATTAAAAAAAAAATATAATGCTGGGGAGATGAACTATAAAAGGATTTGGAGAAATAAAACTAGTTGTTTCTCATGCTCCACTTTATTAAGTCAATATGATACCCTTACTGCGACAGTTGTAGTGGAACTTCGTCCAATGATAATATAAAATGCTTTGGAGTGGTAAGAGGTATGATAGCAAGTGATCGAATCATATTATGATACTGATAAAGTGGAGCCTAAGAAACAGCTGGTTTTATTTCTCCGAGCCCTTATTTAAAAAAAAAATTAGTTATTAAATTAATTTGTGTTTCCGCCAAAGAGCGATCACATCCCTATTTTTAAAGTTAAGGATTCAAAAAAGTCCTTATATATGAAGTGACATGTTAAAAATTTAAACGACCGGGCCGATTAGTAAAGATTTTTATAAATCCTCAAAATGACTTTATTCAAGTTCAAAACGTAGGGTAGAAATAGAGTTTTTGAAATGTTAATTAATGACCAGATTTAAAGGTTTTTAAGTTTTAAATTTATTAACGAAATTGATCGAATATTTATTTTATGTTTATTATTTGTGTGCTTATCTTATTTAAAGAAAATTTAGGTTAAAATCATTTTTCTCCAAATTTATGCAAAAAATATTCTTTTAAAAGAAATTTAAATACTATTTTTTAAGAAAGATTTGAATTCTCTAATAAAGAAATGAGCTAAAATATGTTTTAAGAATATGGTAAGTATGGTTACTATGGACATAATAAATTAAATATTGCATATAAATCCTATCTTCACTTTTAAATATAATTTGTTTTTAATACAAAATAAATTAATAAAAATTTTGTGAATTAAATAATAAATTTTACGTTAGTGTTAAGTTCATTTATTCACAAAAAAGCATTCTATAAGTATATTTATATTGTAGTATATACATAATCAAATAGTATCTGATCTAAGATATATATAAATAATTAAACATATCTAAAGAAAGCTCCTTTACCTTTTCACTACAATTCAATTCGTAAACATATCCACCTTCTCCAAAATTGGATAACGTAATATTGACACCCAAACCAATGATGTCCCCATCTTTAAGTGTAAAATTCTCCTGGGCTGGAATTTTGATCCCATTAACAAATGTCCCATTTAAGGTGCCCTTGTCGATCACTTGAGGATGATATTTATCGTTTTCTCGAAATGAGAAGACACAATGTTCTCTTGATACGTAAACATTCGGACAGGAAAATTCAATGTCGTTGGATCGACCAAATTTGTACTAAAAACAAAAAAAATTATCATTATAAAATTTTCATTAGAAATTTGACATATAATTACCTCTTTTTCATAGTTATTTAAGTAAATTATATGTTCAACAATATTGTCGGCTTCGTTTAACTTCTTTCTTTTTAAATACCACATTTTGTTAACATTATAAACTGATCCTAACTTAATTTAAATAAGAAAATTCTTTATGATATATCTTGGATCAAGTGGTTTTCAAAAAAATATGGACGCTAGAACAAAGATAGTAAACTTCTAACCTCCTAACCAATTATTTATAACTAGTTTCTTTTTAAAACTTGTTCAATTAAATAAAAAAAAAATCTTATATTTTACTAATTTAATTAAAAAACATAAAAATAGATTTAATATAAATTAATGTAAATTTATAATTTTTAATTTATTTTGTTATAAGATTTTAATTAAAATAAAATTTTCTATATAGTGTTGCACTCTAGTGTTTATAAAACGAAACTCTTGTAAACCTAAGAGAGAAACTTCTTTCAAAATTTTAAAATAAAATTAATTTTGGTTCATATCAGTATATATTTTTTTAAAATAGGAAATAAGGAATCTTTTGATTCAACTATGAAATAATTTTAATGTGATGTCCCTAAATAAATCATTTCCCGCCACAATTAATCATTCCTGAAAAGGTGAAAAAGTGGGGATTTATAAATCCGGGCTTTTTAAAAAGTAATATTTTTCTGATTCGTGAAATAAAATCCAAAAAAAGGTTTGTAGATGAAGTGGGAATTTTATTCTTTTAAATATAACTTAATACTAAATTTCTTTGTTCTTATTTTAAGTAAGAAATAATTTTTTTTTTTTTTTTTATTTTTTATTTATCCATTGGCCTTTTTTTTTGCCATTGGTGTAAATAATTTTTTTATTTTAAATATTATTTAATTAGATTGTTATATATAAACAAATAACAAATAAGCTCTCCGGCGGAGAATTGAACCCCGGCCTCCCGGGTGACAGGCGGGGATATTGACCACTTAACTAACGAGAATACAATATTTTTTTTTATTTTTTTAACATAACTTGTCATTAATAAATTAATCAAATCAAATTAACCATTTTTAAGTGTCTGTGAATGTTTTCAAATAGTAATTTTTGTTTTGTATGTATATATATTATAATATATTTTTAATTATATATATATATATATTTGATTAAAAAATACTGAAATAATTCTATTTATTAAAAAAAGAACTCCCCGGCGGGGAATCGAACCCCGGTCTCCCGCGTGACAGGCGGGGATACTGACCACTATACTACCGAGGATTTAT
>JAAAKE020124348.1:0-34218 GCA_010014785.2 Anisolabis maritima
GCGGCTGCAGCTCGGGGGGGGGGGGGGGGGGGGGGGGGGGGGCTAAAATTATTGCTCTACAATTATGTAAATAAAAAATAATATTGAGATTTCTTTTTTAATAAATACAATATATATATAATTAATATATATAAATTTAAAAAAATTTTCCTTGGCTTTAAGTCCCTTCTTTCGATCCAAAATGTCAAATTATTTATTATAATCCTTTTTCGAGGTTTGTGCACTGAAATAATCTCAGGAGGTTTCCATAAGAAAGGAAAATAATCAAGATCTATCATTGCCTGCATTATTTTAAATAACATTAAAATAGCTTTACCTGTAAGTGAACAAAAATAGGCAGAAGGCCATCGTGCCCTTGGGATTTTCGCTTTTTAATTAGCTTAATCCAATCTTATATGTTTAGAACTTTTGTGGGGAATGAGTTATTAGATTGATTGCAATTTTATGATATTTTATATTTTAACTCTTAAAGAAATTTATTGTCTGATGGTAGAAGTTTATTATTAGTGAATTGTTTTTTCAAAAGTGTCAGCTAACATTTTTGCTTTTTCATTTGGATTAAATATGAGTGAATGAGAAGACTTGCTGAATTTTAGGATAGGAGATCGATGATCTTTAAGTCTCTTAGCAAATTCCCAAAGAGAGTAGTCCGTTGTTGATAGATGCAAAATTTCTCTTAAATTATTTGTCTGCACTTCAATACTGCCATTATAATATGAAATGAGACTGTTCAGAAATATTTTGCCCGAAACTAATCGAATCTTATTCCATTTTTTCCGGAATTTATTTTTTGTCTTATCTTTTGTTTTTATCTCGTCGGGAAGACAATACAACTTCTTTCTAGGTATGAACATATTTGATACTTCAATAATCGTGTCTCTTAGTGTTTGAACTATGTTATCTAATTGAATAGATGTAGGGACGGAAGGGGAATTGTTATTTTATTGCAAATGATTTGTCGAAATAATTTCCATTTGGCAGCACATAAATCCCATTGGTAGAGGTGTTTAAGGTACGGTTTGAATCTCAGACGGACTTCCACTGGTTTGTGCCTTGAGAAATCATGCCAGCTGATGGCGTTTATATTAGCGAAGAGGAAGTCTTTTGTAAGGGGGAAATCTCAAATACTTGGCCTATAGTAGTTATTTGGAGGCAAGCAAGTTGGTTCCGCCGGTAATAATTTATTCCATATTTTAAATTAAAATTTAAAAGTAAACGTCCGTTTGTATTACAGTATGAACAGCCCAAGTATAAATGGCCAGTGTTTAGATCTTCTGTCAGTATTATTTTAGGTCCTAGTTGGAATAAGGCTTTTAGCACATCCTCCTTGAGAGCTTTAGATCTTGCTGGTGAAATCTATTTCCAATAAGCATTACGCTGCCTGTTTTATTTATTATTTTGATAGAAATTGCTTCTATTGCTACTATCCTCTAATTCAGATGCTCTAGAATTTTACTGAACGACAAGAGAGATCATTTCTAGTTGCTATCAATTTGTGTTGAGGCATCAGCCTTGAAGATTTTATATTCTGGAATATATATATTTGTCCTAGGTGAAAGAGAAAGTATTCCAGTTGATTAGCCGCTCCGATACATACTCATTAGCTGTCAAGATTTACGGATTATAATTATCAATTTAAAAATAATATTTTGTACTTTGGGATCATTAATTAAAGAAAACATTTCTTTGATTGGCTTGTTACTTTGAAATCTAGATTCATTTGCCTAAGGCAAAGTTTCGACAAATTTGTTTGCAATATTGAGAGAGATGAATAAGAAATATTTTTTGTTTTGTTTCGATTATTTGGACTTAAGTCTACACTTTGTGACTGTCTTACACCTACTCTCTCAAATCTCTATTATTTTTATTTGGATTAGATATTTGCGATTCTATAGCGAAACCAACTGATGAATAGGGTCATCCATATCAGCAGCACTGTTAATGAGCTTAGGTGATACAAATCCATTACTAGATGAAGCATTACTTTTAGCATAGCTGATAGAATTATCCTGTTTAAAAGAGCCTGGGAGAATCTTTTTATTGCTAACAGAGGATAAATTTGTATTTGGTATATGATTGGGTTTTTACTAACTTTCTTATTTTTCATTGTTGATGAAGATTTGCTTTCATTATGTAGATATCTTTTCAAGAATGTATTCTCTTATTAGGGTTTGAGGATTTGGGGTCTATTTTTTTCCTTTTTTATGTTCTACTTATTAATGCGGATTCAAATTAAAAATATAATAGAACAAATAAGAATTAAAATTAATTAATTATTCAATATTTTTGTGAGAGAAAATTTTTTTAATTATTTGTAAACACGGTTGCTAGGGGGATTCATGAATAAATAAATAATTATATACCGTCCTTCTATTGGAATTGAGTACATTCTAATTATATTTAGATGGAAATATACATATGCTATTTTGATATTGATATTAGCATTATGGGATTGTTATTTTCATTAATAAATACATATATTTATTTATATTTTATATATATCAACTATTAATTTTAGACTATAATTATTCCCAAGAGGAGATACTACATATAATTTTCTATTATTTGAGAGAGAAAATAGGATTATTTATTAATTAAGTGATTAAATAAATTAAGACAATAATTAATTTTTAGTTGTATGGGAATGTATTCAAAACTTTTTAATGTCATGTAAGAGTTGGCTTGACTGATAAAATACACTAGCGAAAATAGAAGTGCCTCATCCCTTTTGTTTCCTCGATACACATAAGAAGAAAATGGAGGGGGTTTATATTTTATATTTAGAAGGGAAATATGATTAGTTGCCTTTATTATCATAATATGTAATAAACATTTTATTATATAAATTCCCTGCAAGTCTAACTAAAAACAAATTAAAATGTAATGTCAAATAACAATTATTTAATATTATTTTGGTTTGCAATTTTTAAATTAAAAAATTTTAGTGCGAATATTTTCTAACCATAAATTGCATTTTTACTTTCACTGATCAATATATATAATATATAGTGAGAAAGTATTGCGATCTATATCGAGATTTCTATGGAAACACGTTTTGAGTCTGAGTCTAAAAAACGGGTCTAGCAAAATGGTCTATCTGTGAGTATGTGTGAACAAGTTCCAAACAAAAAAACATAAGAGCCTGAAATTTTATATTTAAGCTAGGTTCCCTTGAAGCTTTGGATTTTTGAGAAATCTTGATCACAAACACAGAGACAGACCATTTTGTGACTCATTTTTTTTATTTTTCTCAAAACATATTTTGAATGTTGAAATTTCGTTATCGATTTTTTTGCCTAGCAATACTTTCTCACTATATATATTTTTATATTATATAGACTTAAGAAAAAGTAAAAGCATAAAGGTGGAACTTTCTTTTGAAATTTTAAATATATTTTAAATTTTACTAATTTATATACGACTATTTTCCCAAAAATAATCAGAGAGCTTGCGACTGAATTTTTTCAATATTTTTAATATATCTAATTTTATTTTTCTCTTTTTTTGTTACAGGTAAGCCCCTCCTTTCTTTCTTTTTTCGAATATGTCACAGCTTTTGTAAGTATGATCAACTCTCTTAATAATTTTAATAATTTTAATGCAAATAAATTCAAATCTTTTTAAAATATTCATCTACATATTTGAAATCAATATTTATATATTGATTCATATTTTACTGTCCTAGTGTTACGGCCTCACATCACACAACTTCCTTTTAGTTGTGATATTATGTCATGCCGGATTTTTTGCGTCGAATCCCCAAGGTAGTCGATTCACAAATTTATATTACCTTTAACTTTTATAGATTTTTCTTTTGAATTAATCATTTATCAATATTATAAAAAAATTAAATTAATTTTTTTGTTTGTTTTTCCGAGACCATTTTTATTTATTTATATTCATTGATAGTCATTGGACTTGAAACACTGATCTTTGGTACATGAGGCGAGATCTCTACTTCTGTACCAAAGGGCAGAGTGAAATTAAATTAATTAAGTTGGTAATTAAATCTCATTTATTGTCAACTATAGGAATTAAAAATATTCGTCGTTTCGGCTCTCTTTTTGGAGCCATTATTTGTGGCTTGTTTTCGGGGTAACTGTCTTCCCCAAGTTTCGCCAGTGGTGGTCTCTGGGGCATGTGTTTGTCCTCGGGATGTTGGACCGGTTTGATTGGATGTTGGAGTGCTGGCGGTTGTTTTGGATTGGCTTCAGAGTCAGGCAGATTGAGGCCCCGAAATCAACCCAAGTTCAAATCTTTTTATAATATTCAACCCAAACACCAGCTCTCTGTCCACCAACCTTCCAGACCATATACATATATATGTAAAGAGAGAGAGAATCAAACCTGAATTTGGAATTCTTTGCTATTAGTAGTAAATTAACGACAAGTTGTGTGGGTTCGGATTCCAGGCAATCCGATGAAAATTTATTTAAATCAAATTGGATTTGATTTAAATAAATATGCCTGAATTATTGTATCTTAAATAAATATAATATATATCGTTTATTGTCTATATGGCCTCAGGTGCCGAAAAGACAAAAAAAATAAAAAATAAAAATAAAACAAAGTAAATTAACTATTAAAATGTATAAGTAAAGTAAAATTTTTAATTTCTAAAGTATTAGTGAAGACCAATGGGCCTGGGGGTTTCATCACTTCCCCCTCCCCTATTCCTATGTCATAGCTTGTTCGTAACGCAATTTGAACAATTTTGACAAAAATAAAATTCCAATATAATAAAAAAAGAAACCAATTGCATGTTTTTTTTTTACATTTTTAACTAATTATAAATATAAATATTTTACAAACAATATACTAATAAATAAAATTTATTATTTAGCAGATCTACTTGATACTTTGTGCTCTAAAGAAAGACAAATTACAGAATTAGATATTATTAAAATTCTGTCCTGAGTGCTATTAACAAAGTCACCAGCCTTTCAGATGACCTTTGAGTGCTATTATTTTGAATTCTAAACACCATAGAGCAATTGCTTTGAAGAAGGGTCGATGCTGAATTAAAGATATTAAAGATGCATCTAGTATATCCTAATTGCCTTTGAAAAAATAGGGTATATTTTTATTTTTTTTCTATTAATATAGAGTTTTTTTTTTTAGCTATTATAGTAAATTATTATGGTTTATATTTTATAAACGTAATTAACTTTCTAAAAGACCCACTCTGATTATTTATTTCTTTTAATTAAGAAATAAATTACTTATTTAATTGAAGAGAAATTAACTTCGAGTTATAATTGGTTTTTTTAACGTAAAAATAATTGAGCCTCATTTTCTAATTTTACGTATTTTTTTTTATAATTATAAAATTAAATTTACACATTAAAAATGTTAAAAGTGTATTTTGATAAAAAAAAATAATAGTATTAGAATTGATTAAAGTGACCTAGTGAGTGCAACCTGTCCGTTCCTGTGATGTTTGTCAACATAAGTCATGTCAAAATCGCAGCTGAGGCCGACGCCAGCCAGCAAGGGGCGTCTGCAAATATGATTATCCGACAGGGTCCCTGTGGACATCGGTCCCTCCAGTGACCATTATCCGATTTCTGATAATTACATGAACGGGTTGCTGGTCCCTGGGGACCCACCCCGAAGAGAGATGGCTCTCTGCTGTTACGGCTGCAGCCGGAACCCACAGAAAAACCATCTTTACACTTGGGGCCTGTGCGTGAATTTGTCCGGCGCCAGGGAAATTAAATTGTTTTTGTCACCCAGAACATTTACATGCTGCTAAATTAATTTTTACCCATGTGTCATGCAGGCCACGACATGGTCTGCTAAATGTAACCATTAAATTGGATGTTGGTCAAAACATCGATCCAGAAGTTAGTTCACTATAACTTATCAGAGAGAATATACTTGTAGACATTTTTATGTTCTGAAATTTTTCAAACAGTCATTAATCGAACTGAATAATAATAGCTTGCTAAATTATTATACACACAGGCTAAATTTAAATAAAGAATTTTAATTGGAAAGAAGGAAACATTTTTAATATTTATTTTAGAAAATTATCTTAATTATTAAATATACTATAAATTGATGTTAATAAATATGCCTGGATAATTTGTATTGTAAATTGTAAAAGTCTATATGACCTCAGGTATAGAGAGACTTAACAACAAAAAAACAAACAAATATACTAATAGTATTATTATTAATAAGCTATTATTTCTTTGACTAAAACTAAATTTTTTAAACTCTCTATTTCGTTTTAAAATAAAATTCTATTATAATTAAGCTACTATATTTTAAAAAATGTCCTCCGGTCCTTTAGTCACATTGATAAATAAATATATTAATTGGTAAGTTATAGTATTGTTAAAAAAATATTTTTAATATTCATAAATTTCATTGCTTCAAACTGCTTCTATACCGTTTGTAATGTGTAGTTTAAAAAATACTTATATAATATATCAGCACCAAGGAGATAGTGATGCCTCCAATTTTTCTATTCTCCCCGTAGCCCGAGAGAAAAAAATTAAAATGGAAACAAAATCTTGTTTTTTTTTTTTTTTTTTTTGTCTTTTCGGCATCTGAGGCATATAGACATTAAATGATATATATTTATATATTTATGATCCAGGCATATTGATTTAAATAATTTTTGCCTGTGATCTGAACCCACACCTTGGCTTTGAAGGTAATCAATATTAACAATGTCAATATCTTTAATCTCTCGGTTTACGACTTCGTATATATAAGGTTTCTATACTAATTACCAAATATATATATATATATATATATTTATTTATTTGTTAATTTTTATTATTACTTGGTTCGTTCGGCAATCACAAGCTCACAACTAGGCTGTTTTTGTTCCCTTTAGATGAATTCCCAACCAACTGTAGTATTTTCTAAGGACTAATCTCTCCTCTCAAAGTAAAATGCCATTTATATAAGCAAAGAATCTAACTTTAATTGAAAAATGGATTGTCACCTGTTTATCATCACTTGATTTTAATGCATTTAACATATTAATTATAAGCTTTTAATATTACTATTAATATTAATTTTAATAGCCTACATTTAAGTTTTAATATATTAATACATTTCTTTCTTTTCTTCAAAAGCTTTTTTTTTTTTTTAAATTTATTTATAAAAATTTGAGGGGAAGTTTCAAGCATCTCTAGATGTTGAAACTAACATTCATTAAGGCTTAAGATTGTCAGGTGATTTTAAGTTTACTTGCCTAAATAAATACAAAGACTAAATTAATTTGATATATTTTAATGAAAAATATAAATGTAGTTATATTATAAAAACAAAACATTTATGTTCTTTAAATTATTTTTCTTCTAAACTTCAAATATTTATTAGAAATTTATAAGAAAAAAACTTAAAAGATTCAAAAAGGTATTATTTTGTAATAAAATTTTTAAAATTTTGTATTATTTCTTTTAAAGATACTTGACTACTTTACTTTGGTATAGTCCATTCGCGTTTTAATATTTATTTCTTTATTATTTGAATTGAAATCGATTTGGGGTCCTTTTCTTTTGTTTTTTTAATTTAAAAGAAACAAAATAATAAAAAAAAACTTTATAGTCAACTCCAGGTTTGCTAGGTAAACTCGTAATATCTGACTCGGGAGGGAAAAGAATAATATGAATGTATCTTAAACGATAGTGTCTGGTTTGCAACAAGAAAAGCGACTAGCCCTTGGGTCCTGATTTGTTTGCCACACAGCAATAAAGCCCGATTCCTCTAGATCCCGTAGGACTCTCTTCTCGAGATATATTTATCTAGCTGGTGGCTCCTGATTCGGTTGCTTGGGCGCCTTCTTGCCCTTCTTTCCAACCCCTAGGGACGCGGTATTTGTGATTTGGCCGCATGCATTTCCCTCGACCAACTCTAAGATAGCATTGCGGTCCCGGAGCCCCTTTCCGATCTGCTAAAACCAGAGGATTTCATAAAATAGTAGACAGTCTTGTATGGTAAATATTCAATCTTGCTTCCCTTTGGAAAGAATCTCTTTCTGATTACATCCTCAATATTATAAATATTTTTTTATACAAACTATGTTCTTAAAACCCACAGTTATTAATAATAATATAATAATAATATTATTATGAAACAACAATTTTTATTTTCCAATATTAACTCCGAAATTAATAAACAATTAAAATAGGTTTAATTTTGTTTGCCTATTCTGCATCGAAGATCATTAGACATATACACTAAACTATATAGTTTTGACCATAATACGTCCATATTTATTTAAATCATTAGCCAATATGGTTTAAATATATTTAATCTCTTAGGACGGATAGAGAACCGTAAACCATGAAAAGGGGCAAGGGCTAAAAATATTTCAACAATGAGTCATCATGATAGATTAAAACATCCCGGATAGATATGTTATATATAATTTGTATTTCTATTAATTAATTACTCTAAACGTGACAATTTAAAGGGTTAAACGTGACAATTTAAGGTTAAAGGTTTCATAGGCTCAAATCAAGGCTTCCCCCACTGAACTGTGACTAAACTAAAATGCTCAGCAACTGACGAAAGCAAAGCCGAATTAGAGACAACTTGCAGAACCTCTTTGTCTTTGTCTTAGAGTAACCTAGATTCATGTTCAAAAGTTTAAGCACTTTTCATTCCATTCGCTACTAGATTCTCAATAAATGGCTGACATTTGATAAATAAAAAACTTCTCATTCAGAATGCACACACATTACGCTGGAAGGGACATATAATGCTATCTCTGTTTTCGTGATGGCCTTCCAGTGGTAGAGTTCAAAGGGAAGGGAAAGAGATTTGGAAATTCTAACTTAATAAAATTTAAAATAATTAAAATTAAATTTTATTTAAATAGCCTAGGTTTTAATTTGCTAATGTTTTTATTTGATATTATAAACTGGTATTTCTAATTCAATGTTTTGGGTTAATAAGTAGCCGAGAGTCCGACATCAAGGTGCTTTAATTGAGGCAAAGTAGTTTGTTAATTGTGCTTCCTCAAAATGTATACTATAGTGTAATTATAATCATTTTAATTTATATAAGCTGTTATTTAAAAAGTACATTCAATAAATATGGAATATTTATATTTTAAGAATAATTTTGTCCGGATTTAATATTAATTAGAGGCGATTTAAAATTAAATTAGATTAATAAGAAACCCATAATCTTATTATTAAAGTTTTATAGACCATTCACTCGTTAATTAAACACCCTTAATCTTATTTTCAAACAAGAATTAGCAATCTATCTAGTTGGAAATAATATAGGGTATTTTATTTATTAACGAAACGTCTACTATCGCTATGAATCTAAAAAGTTGAAAGAAACAAATTAAAAAATTTCCGATAGAATGAACATAAAAAAGAGATGAGAAAAATAATTTTAAATCCTGGATTAAATTTTTTTTTTTTATATAAAAAAGAAATTATTTTGATTCTTTTTTTAGAGTTGTTTCATTAACATAGAAAATATATATACGAACTATTAAGTACCGATAGTAATCTTTACTTGCCCTCTCTTTGACTCTTTGATTTTGGTGAATTATAATGGTATCTACTATTCCCCGGTGGTCCTGTCCGGAAATAAGTGCAACAGCCACCAAGATGTTTGTTGACAAACAATACCAAGCACCATTGAACCTCGGTGGGGGGGGGGGGGGGGGGGGGCCCCCAGAAAAAAGACGTTAAAATCTGGCCGAAAAACATCGATGCTGATTTTTCTTAAGATATTTTTGAATATTATATAGTCATAATGATCTCAGCAGTCAAAAATGTCTTAAAAATTAAAATAAAAAATCTATCCTCAAATGTATTTGGTATCATCTTAATAGATAATTAGAAAATCTAGATGAAATCTGAAAATAATAAATTTAATAACAGGTAAAACATTTGGAATGTGATTATTTTAAATTTTATTAACCTTTGCTAATTATTCATTAAGACGCAACAAAAGATACAGGTTGTCCAAAACTTTTAGGGGAAATAGTCGGTCACTATACTAGCGTCAAAGAGGGCAAGCCATTGATATAATGATTGACTATAATGATGAATAGATTGGGTCTAGATTCCTGCGAAACTGGCCTAAAATTTAGAGTAATTATACGATGCTGCAAAAAAAATATGCAAATTTACTTAAACAATTCATAGACAGTGATAAATATAATATTAATATCTACTGTATATTATATTATTAAATATTGATATGAATAAATATTGGTGGCAAATTGTATTGGGTAATAGTCATTGGGAAAATGAATTTTTTTTTTTGTTTTAAGTTGACCAAAGACGAAAAATACAGGTTAATTAACATTTATATCTTTAATCTTATAAATTTTTTATTAATATTATTTGTCTATATAACTTCATTCCTCTTTGGATTTATTAATCAGGGTTTCTGTTAGTACAAGCGTTATAAATAATAGCTATTAAAACGGTAACGATTTTCATAAAATATCAAGATATGCACGATGCATAGCAAGTATATTTTTTCGCGCGATAGTGATAAAAATAGAGGATCTTTTAATATTCTTCAAATCCATCAAGCCAAAATCCCCTGATGCCTTGAAATCTAATTAGTTGCTTGTCTAGTAAAGGGCAAGCTTTGGGCGTGGCGCATCGAAATGTCATCCCATCCCCTTTTTTATCCACCCCCCGAATCCCTAGTAGATTCTTTCTCTATAATTACAATAGGTGTTTTGTTTCCCAGGAGTTAAAAATGCGCGCGAATCGGCCACAAATTTGTTTTACAATGAATGGAACTTATATTTTAATTGGTAATTATGTATCTAATTTTAACAGGAATTTTCAACTAAACCTATTTTAAATATTGTATTAATTAAGGATTATTTTTATTTAGTATTATTTTTAAACAAACTTGCAAAAAAAAATCTTTCATCTCTCTATAAGTAAACAATTTTTTTTTTTTTATTAAATATTAACGTTCAGATTAATAAATTAAAAATAAACCAAACCGGTCCGTCACCCAGGTAAAGGGAGAAAAACTGGCATAGAGTGAGCAGAAAATACCAGTGTTTATTCATAATATTCTTAATAAACTTAAAACCCTTATTTATTCATTCAAAATAAATAACGAGAATAAAACCCCGTTACGGATTTTTGAAGCCAATATTACTTCATAAATATCCAAAATTTTACTCTTTTAAAATATCTCATATATCCTACGTCCCAATAATTAATTAAATAGAAATAATGTATCCAATTCGGACAAAATCTAAATAATTAAAATTATTCCTAAATTATTAATTATTGTTTTAAATAATTTTAAGGGTTAATTGAAATCAATATTACTAATCAGGATTATATATAATTTCAATAATTTTAACAATAAAAAATTTGCTCTGTAATAAATAAAGCGGTCCAAATATTATTATTATCCTCTTAACACGTAATACTCGATTTATATTTTTTCTTTTTCTCCTGCATACCAAATGGCTTTGGAAAACAAAAGGCAAGATCATAAATTTAAATGATTCTCCATAATCATTCATTTGTTTAGAGAATTTTTATATTTATTTCAATGGAATTACTCATCCGTTCAATTAGACTACTTTCCCTCTGAACTACTAAGATATACAATTCTATTATCTCAAATTTAATTTATGAATACTCAAAAATATATTGTTGTTTAAATTAAGTCCCTAAATCCACTCGCTTAGGACTGCAGGTATTCAGTGGACATGGTGTGAAGGGCCTTTATTCAGTCCAGGAATAAAACAAAGTATATAAAATATATATATTTTATTTAATAATTAATTTTTTTTTCTCTCAAGCCGCCTCTGCTGCAGATCTTCCTCAGAGAGGAGAAATGTAGAATAAATTTGTGAATGCATTACACTTTTTTTTTAAGTCTTTTTCAGCATCTGTTGCTATTTACGTAGACTCAGTACTTATTTATTTATATCAATTGGTAGCCAATATAATATAAATAAATTTTGTCGCTCAGGACGGGAAGCGAACCACTGACCTTTGGTACGTAAGTACCTCTGAACTAAAGGGCAGGGCTGCATTACACTTATATATAAAAATATTTTATGAAACAATTAATAGATATTACCCTATATGTGTCTGAGTATCCACATATGTTTTATATATAAATGTAATGTAATGCATTCACAAATGCATTCTACACCTCTGCTCACTTAAGAAGTCCTGCGGAAGAAACGGTGTGAGAGGAAAAATTAATTATTAAATAAAACATATATATATGTTTTTTGTTTCAGGACTGAATAAAGGTCCGCATAGCATTTTCAGTAAACTACGTCTCAGTTTACGAATTCGGTATACACGGTGATTCCAACGTTAACTGTTCCTTTACAAGTATATGATTGCGGTCACTATATCCCTTGCATTTATTTTTTCGACCAGCGAATGAGCCTATTGCCCTCTCTCTCTCTCTCTCTTAAGCGGATGGGCCTCCTCTCTCTCTTTTGCTCGCATTTGCGGCCGCATCGTTCTATCTCACTCCCTCGCATCGATCCATGCAGGTTGGCGGCCGTGCCAGGCGCAGCCCTCGTCCCACTCGTGGCCGCGGGCCATCCATTACGCGCGACTCGAACCCACACACACACACACACATGCATGTATGGACATATATATATATACGCGCATTTCTATATATATTTACTCCAGCCAGGGGTTGAAACCTACAAACCAGTCCTGAGAGTGAGGTATATGCACCTTACTTTTCCACTATCTAGCCACCAAAAAACAATGTATTTAGCATCTTTATTGCTTTTTATTGTCTTTTATCAAAAACCTATATAAAAATAATATTCTTCTAAGCAGAGCCGTCATAATATTTGTGTGGGAGGGGGAAGGATGGAGGTTTTAAAGAATAAATTTATATGAATATGGATAAAGATTATTAAATATGGGTCAATTAATTTTGAATAAGTTTTATTTGATATAATATTAAAACAATGCTGTTATCGAATAATACAAAAAAAAAAAAAAAAAATAAATAAATAAATAAATAAATATCCTAGTAATAAATAATTTGTAGCATTAGTTTAAAATAAATTCTAAAGTAATATGAATAATGTAATAATATAACATAATAATATATATTAAAATATTTTTTGATATTTCTAAAAGCGTTTAAAATTTAACATTCTATTTCCCTCCATATGATATTATTTATATATGTATTATCTATTTTTTTTTTGAGACTTCGGGTTGGGGGAGGGGGGCTATGGTCTTGCTTCTAAAGAGTTATATGGATAAAAATTTCTACGATTTTAGTTGATAATTTTAAAATTTTAATGCCATTATAGGTGAATTATATTAATTATTAGTTTTATTAATAAGCAATGGTATATGGATGAAAAAGTTTTTTCTGTCTTTACCCCCTGCTGCGGGGTCGGCATTTCTAACTCCCCTTCTCCCACTCTCCATATCTTGATCAGTCATATCCCTTTTGACCCAATGAAGCCAGGGTCTCTTGACGTACCTACCCAAACCACCTACCACTCGCGCATTGATTAGCGCTATGCAAAACATTGATGGTTTGTTTCATTGGAAATGCGGTCCAATCTGGTGACACCGACTAACCACCAACACCTGACCATCCGCATCTCCATCACATGCAGAGGGATTTGATTCCATGTCCCAGTGAATACAGCGCAAGCGGCCTCTCGACCGTCTGGTAAATTGCATATAGATCGGCATCGTTAATGAAATTTTTAAGTTTTCACGAGTTTCTACTCTCAGAATGACATCACGGACGTAAAGAAAACACCAAGTGATGCCAACCATAAAGACGATGAAGAGTAGCGCCGAGAGTGCACTTTCTTAATGAACGTTAACTGTAATGGAAAACAGTTCGAATCCTTGTGACATATTTTTAGAGGAAAAAGGATTTGACTATATTTATTTACTATTTTTGATAATTTCATAACCTAACAAAAACTAATTTTCAAATTCAAAATTTCTCCTATGGTATACAATAAGATATCATTATTATTTTAATATTCCCTATTATATTGGTAGGACTGAAATTAATTTTCTATCTTTATTGTGCTTTTGACATTCAATTTCAGTTTTGTTTATATTTTAGTGTAATATACAAATTAGGGGAATATTAAACTTGTTAGTTTCCTTTCATAATAATTTGTTATTTATTAAAAAAATATATATAGTTTACATGTATGATTAAATCAATTATCAAACAAAACTACTCTCAATTTTCCGTTTTTTTTTTTTTTTTTCCCCAAAGTTAGAATTAAAGTTTTACTAATACTCATTTACTTTTTTTGTTAGTTTAGAAACAAAAGCCAATTTGAGAGAAATTGTTAGAAAATCCCTAGAATCTCTTCCTTCCTTCCATATAGATTAAATATAACTAAACCTCGTTCCAAAAACAAAAAAATACATAATCCTCTTCAAAACCTAAATTTTTTTTATTTTCTTTACTTAAAAATAGATTCTATTAAAACACTAAATAATAAGTAAAGTACTTATATGAAGGGCAGGTATAAACTATCCCAGTGAGCTACAAGGGAAATATAGTGGGAGAACTCGGATCCTACTAATTAATCAGAATTACTAGATAATACTTCCAATTTTAAGTAATTAGTAGAAAAACACTTACCTTTGAATTGATCTTACCACTTTATTACACAACCTCTAACCATGCATTCGAAATCTTCGAAAAACTCCTGTACATACGTGATAGGCTCTGAACCGGAAATGCATTAGTGAGTTGGTCGTTTGGGTTGTCTATCTAAGCATCCAAACACGAATTTCTGTAACCCTTGGTATAATATTACATGGATTTTGAGAGAAAAAACAAATAAGGCTTCTATGTCTTGGTATTTGAAACAGTCCAAATAAAGTATAATCGTTATTTATCCCTTATGATTATTTGTAAGAGGCCAACATCTTCCTGCTGGTTAATTAAACTAATTAAAGAGTCCGCAGTGTAACTAAAGCTGGATATTAATCCTCGTACAACTAGAACTCGTACAATCTGATTTAATTCAGCCTCAAGAAGGATATATATTTGGGAGAGCAATCCTTTCCGTTGGTTGGCAATATGTGCGTTTGTTATCATTCGAAATGATGATAACTGGTCTAGAGGGGCCAGAGAACCACATAACGAATCCGCAATGATTATCTGCTCAGTTGGGGGATTCGTTTTTCTCGGGGAAAAAAATACATAAAGCCAACTCGATGTGTTCATAAAAAACACAATTTAGTTCTCTTGAGAATCCGTAAATTACATATATTTCAACATTAAACTCTTCTCAATGAAAAACAAATATATGAGCGATAAAATGAAAATACTATCTTCACTAAAATTTTTTTTCGATTAGTATAAACGTTAAAGGAAAAACAAAATAAATTAGTAAACTAAGATAGGACTTGGAATAAAATTTATATAACCTTACTTGTAAATATTCTTATGCCAATAGAAATTTCCTTTTTTATAGTATTGAGAATCGCGACCCAAAGGAAATGAAAATCGAAATCATTGCAGTTCCATGAACATAAACATTATTATTTGTTCTTCATGAAATGTTCTTTCTTTTACTTTTCTTTGAAACGATTTTTTTAATTAAATAAATTAAGTGTTTTATTTTAAATAAATGTTATCGCTCAGGACAGAAACTATTGATCCCTGGTTTCCTTATTCTTTTCCTGTTCCAAAAGACAGGCCACTGTCCCATGTCAATAAATTTGTATTATTTAATTTATTAAATATCATTCTCATTCAAATGAAATACAAAACTTTTAAAAAGTATTTGAAGATACTGGCCATTCAGACTTTATAGTTTCAAAATCTTAGTATATTTCACCTTTGGGGCTTGTTTGACCACAGAATTTGGCGGGGGGGAGGGGACGTGATGGATGGACAGACGGTGGACTCTTTGTTATCTATTTTCTCAACATGGATCTTTTCACCCACTCACATCTAAATGGTGATTAATTGATTATATCACTATTTTAATCAATTTAATAAAAATGTGAGATGAAGGAATTTTTTTACAAAAGTTTTTATCTCTTATCTATAAAATAAAAAATTTGAATTATGTTGTTTTATTTTTTAACCGTAGTTAAAGTTAAATAAGGTGTTGGTTCTATATTTACTCTGTCCCCTTTAGATTATAAACATGAACAACTCATTTCTAGATTGTATCAGATTTCCCTTTATATGACTGTAAAATTTAATAAATTATGCGCTGCTCTCTTTAGAAAAAATTTCATAAGCTTATCATAATATAATTATAAAACATATGTAGATTCGAAAGAGTTTTTTATTAGCTGCTATTTTGATTACTGTTTACTTGATTACCTCCTTTTTATCGATTGTTTAATTATAGACGGTGTGGCTTAAAATAAAATTTTGACTTTTTGATAATGTTTTTTTTTAGATAATGCAATAATTTGATAACCATAATAATTTAAATTGTTTTTAATTTCAAATTTTTTATTTGTTCTTTTATTTTCTATTTAGAAAGCGTAGGCGTTAGGTCGCGACCACGTCTTAACATCTTTGTTTACTAATTTTTTGATTAAATCATTTTTTTTATATACAAAAGTATAAATTTAATCATATTGAGTATATATGGTATTTTTACCTAGGATATATAGATATATAATTTTTATTTAAATAATCAAATGTAGTTGTAATTTAATTGAATTTATTTCTAGAGTTTCATTCAATTGATAAAAAATAAAATGGCTTTATCACCAAGAATATTGCTTTGAATAACAGATATACCAGTTGCTAATAAAATCTTTCTCCCTCTTTGGATCTGGAGTCGGGTAATTTATCACCCTCTGAACCTCCCCTCCCAAGTTCAATAATTATCGCCACTTCTATTTGATTGAATTGGAGATGCCGCTCTTCTCCTCGATTAGTTGTTTCTCTTGCACGGGGAATTCTTCGGGTTTGGTTTGGGTGGGTGGGGGGGTGGATTTTCTATTTTATTGATTGGTCCGCCTGGGGCTGTGACAGGAGTCGGTCTGTCTGTCCTTTGGGCCCTTCTGCCCTTTTTCCGACCAAACACCCGCCGCCGGCTTACCTTTCTCGTTTGGGGTTCTTAACGATCTGGGGGCCCACGTGTTCGCCTCATCCCTCGACACACCCCCGGTTGGGGGGACCCATCCCATACACTTAAGTTCATCTTTCTTCACAATCCCGCCTAATTGCAAGGTTTATTTCCCACATTTGAGCCCTTACCTCACTTTTCTTTTTCCTTCATATCTCTCTCTCTTTCTTTCTCTTTTCTTTTTTTTTTCTTTTCATATTTTGTTAGACAAATTGACATGACTATATAAATGTATTTTTTATTTATATAGCAATCATAAGCTTACAAAGAACAAAATTTCTAAGAAAAATCTTTTGTCTCTTATTATTATACATACATTCATTTCCATAAAAAAATAAATTGAAAAATTACACAATTATTTGAAAATTCAATTTATAGTTTAAAAAAAAGTTTTATTTCCATTTTTACTCTTTTTTTATTTAGTAATATTAACACACTATTTTATGACAGGTTTTAATAAAAAGTATTCTAGTAATTACATTTGTGGAATGAATAAAATTGATTTGAAAATTGATTTAAAAAATTATCTATAAACATATTGAAATAGAATATAAACCAGCTCCCCGAGTTACCACAATCCACACTTACGACCTGCCTTTGGTCCAGAGCTAGAGATCTGGGTTCACGAACCAAAGGTCAGCGGCTCGCTTCCCGTCCTGGGCAACAAAAATTTATTTAAATTATATTGGATAACAAATGATTTAAATAAATAACAACGGAATCTAAATGACCTCCGAAGACTAAAAAAAAAAGGCTTAAAACAATTTAAAAAGAAAACATTTTATAAAATTTGCATTTTTTAAAAATTTAATCTTATATAATGACTATAATTCATTTTAAAAACATATTCTAGGTCATGTTAGTATGACAATTTTGCTTATTGAATTAGCATATCTGAAATTTAATTATACATTTCATCTTAGATTATAATATTTAATTTAATTTTTATTATTTGTAGATTTTGATTTTTCTTCTTTTTCTTTAATTAGCTAATTTCACTTTAATATTTAATAGTTAGCAGATATTAAAATTTTAACAAAATGATCTCTTACGTGAATAATTCAACCATCCTATTAATTAAATTGTCGAGAAAATTGTAATAGTTGTATGCGAATAAGAATCAATATCTTCATTACATATTTGAGTTGGAAAATTATCATTTGTCTCAGAAATTAATCCTTGTTATCATTATAAATTTTAATATCTACTGTTTGTTGATACTGAAAGGTAGGCAACCAAAATGACTAAGCCACTAATTAATTAATTAATTAATTGGTCCAGAATTTAAAAATTCATTAGTGAGTTGGTCATTTTGGTTTCTTACCTTCCAGCAGCAAATTTCTAGAAAGATTTAACAACTGCACATGCGTAGTTCGTTCTAGAAGAGCTCTGGAAGAATTAATCAAAAAATCTATTGGTTATCTTGTTGTATTTATATTATTTATTTTCTAGCAACTAATCACGAACTAATTCTGCATCTCATGGTAGAAAATCTGGTGTGACGCACATCACACAATTTTCTGTAACCTAAGGTATGGAAAATGGGCTTATATGCTGTCACATCAGAATTTTTCCATCGGCCCCCTCGATAGTGGGTTCACAATTTTAATTTTTAATTTTAGAGATTTTTCATTTGTGGGTATTAATCAATTATTAAAATTACAAAATAAATTAAAATAAATTAATTAAATTGGCAATTAAATCTCAATAATAATAATAAACATACGAATTAAAAATATTTATATTTTGTTACCATGGCAACAGATCTTCCTACCTTTTCTATGGGATACTTAAAATTCAAAATTGAGGGCCACACACTATTTTGGGGTAAAAAATGATTGATATATCTTAAAAATTAT
This sequence comes from Anisolabis maritima, assembly GCA_010014785.2. Classification (NCBI taxonomy): domain Eukaryota; kingdom Metazoa; phylum Arthropoda; class Insecta; order Dermaptera; family Anisolabididae; genus Anisolabis; species Anisolabis maritima. The sequence goes on from JAAAKE020124348.1 coordinate 18,922, forward strand.
CTAATTTATTATATGTACAGTCAATTTAACCAATATTGTTAGAGTAATTTAAAAGAAAATCGAAAAAAGTAAAAAAAATACATCAGAAAAGTATTACTACTTTTTGGCCAATTTTATTCAAAAGGTTCCAGGTGCGAGGGTATCTAGCTTAAATATAGAATTATAGCCTCGAACCTTTTTTCGTTTTTGAGATATCTTTTTCACAGTTAATCAGAGAGACACAGACAAACCATTTTGCGATAACTTTACTTCAGAGGACATTTAAACTTGTATTTCTCGACATCGTTGTTTGTTTTTTTGCGATACTTTCTTTCTATATATTTCAAATTTAGGTAATAGAAAGTAAAACAATATATAGAATCAATGTGATTTTGTTCTAATAACAATATATAGAATCAATGTGAGATTTTGTTCTAATAAAAACTAAAAATTGAGATTTTTTTTTAAATTTGACCACGTTTTCTTTTCGAAATTAAGTGATTTCAAATTTGTTGAGCTATAGAAAAATAGCTCTTTCTCAATCAATAAGATTGTTATAGAATTAGAAATGCTTCATAAAATAATCTCTTTGTCGGTGGTCTGGTCATATTTTACAATTAGAATAGGATCAAGAACCATTTTTTTTACTAATAAAAAATTTTGTTTGTTCATTAATTTCGGACTATATATTTTTCCTTTAATTTTTTAATTTTTTCTCTATTATTGTAATTTGTAACCTCCCCCCCCCCTCCTCTCTTTCTCTTTGATAAGAAGCCATTCGGTTATTTTTCTTAGCAATACCCACCCTATCCATAAAATGAAACTATACTTTTTATATAAATATTTAAATAACTCTATATTTATTTATTTATTAGAATGGATGTTGCCTCTGACATTTTCCATTATAGCATTCTTTCCTTTTCAAATAAATGAATTGATTATCGATCATTTAGACGTTAATAGTTAAAGTGCAGATAATAAATAAGATCAGTGGTTCTGTTATAAAGAAAGAAAGCTTTTTTTTTACTTTCTCTTACCTATATATGAAATATATAGTGAGGAAGTATTGTGATCGCAAAAAATTCGATATTGTGATTTTTTAAAAATAAATTGTCCAAGAGCTTATAAAAAAATCTGGATTTTCTTAATTTATCTTTTTTTATTCGATAAAAATCCCTTTAAATCAACCACAACTCAGATAAATATATAATTAAAATTTGATATCAGAGGATTTGAAAGATTGAAAAGAACTTCATTAAACAACTCACATAATAAAATAATATAGATGATTTAATCTTTTTTTTCAATTTAAGTGTTGCTTTTTTTTTTTTTTTTTTTTTTTTTTTATTCATTATACTTGATATAAAAATGAACTCTCATTTTGATTAAAACTTTTTAGCTTTTTATTCTTATAGGTCTTTTATCCATTAACAAGAGCCTGTCTTCGTCTTACAAGCTAAAAGAAGGTTTATTGATCAATTAACTTAAAAGTTAAGACTTGCCTTAAAATTCATTGATACAGGAGGCGCTATGGAAACTCTTCTTTGTTGTTGTGTCTCTTAACAACACTGTGTTTGAATGGAGATTCGGCTCGTTAAATCAACACTAGAGACAGGGACAATCCTCTCTGGTTGTGACTGACCAAATTTGCTTTTACGAGTGTTCAGTATCTCGCGAGCTGAATAAAGTCGCCAATAAATCGCTTCATAGCGAATTTATTGTATAGTCACCGTTCACGACCATTACCCTCTAGTTAACTACTTACCACTATCTATCTTCGATTTATAGTTCGATAGTGTCCTCGTGAACCTCGAATCCGATCATTCTTTAGTCTCGGACAAGATCTTTCTTTCAAAGGGTTATTTTCAATTGTCAGCTTGAAAATTTTTGCGCTAAGCAATTTTAAGATTTATTATAAAGTGTAAATCCTTTTTTCATTATTTTTTTTTTTCTTTATCATATAAAGGATGATAAATGCTGTAATTAAATTTCCATATTTAATTAATTCTTTCTCCAACTCAAAAAAAAAAAAAAAAAAATAGGATTTAAAAAATGTCTGCGATAATTCATAAAAATACATTTAAATTTAGAATAGTATGAAAAAAAAAAACTTGATTATATTTTGATGTACCTAATATACATGTATATAATTCCTCTAATTTCAATTACTCATTTAACATCTAAATAAATTTTTTTTTATGAAAAAAGTTGAAATTTTAACAATAATTAGCCGTATGAATAAAACCCAGCACTTGTAAGTATTGACACGGCTCATGTCTCATAATCGTGATGTTCTTGCAAATAAAATTTGACCTCTCTATAATTCACCTTTGTATAACACAAAAAAAAACTTCGTTAAAGCAGTTGATTTCTCATATTTATTCATTTTAAAACAAAGATATCAAATTCAATTTTTTCCAAATATAAAATTCGAAAAGAGAAAAATAACGTCTCGAAAGATATTTATTACTTCTTTATTTTTTGAAAAGGAGAATTTGTTAATCAAATAAAGGGGAGTCTTAAGAATTATTTAAGAAAAACTTTTGACAGCCTATTTATTTATTTACACCCGGTCGCATATTTTATCGCTGAAAATTTTCCGAGTTTATCTGTTTGACCTAATTCTTTTGATTTGGTTATTTGTCATAACTTTCAAATCTTCAAAAAGATTCTTATCAAAGAAAAATCAGAATTTTAACTCCTAAGATTATAATCTAATTCAAATCTATTTATATAATGTTATAAGTATTGAAGTTTTAATAATACCGAATAAGAAATTTAACTTTACTCTTAAGTTAAAAACAAACCCAATTAATAAATCATCATAATTATAATGAATTTCGCTAAAAATCCCGGATTTGTTAAAAATGGAATTACAAATATTTCTTCACAGATTACTAGGGATTTATAATGATTTCGGCCAAGGCATTTAACATTGGAAGAAAACTCCTAAATTTAATTAGTGATCTTCACAAAAGTTCTAGAACCTAAAGGTCTTCCTTCCCCTTATCCTTTCTTCGAAATTCATCCAATATATCTTTGTAGTTAGCTAGTTCTAGACGGTTATTAATTCGACCCTACATGTAGTATGAATATTCATTCCGGCTTTTCTGGGCAGGAATAATTGCCTCATAACAAATAACAATTAATCTTTACTTAATAAAAATTCCATTAAATTTTTTAAATTTTTTCTAATAAAATATAGAGAAACCAGGTGGCCTTACTAGGCAGGTCGCGCAACTTTTTTATCTCAAGTTTCAACTTAATTGTCTTGCAAAATTTAAAATATAAATATTTACTCAGTTTAAAAAAAAAAAAAAAAACGAGAATATGTATAAACACACGAACTTTTTAATGTAACCTCAATTTTTTTGGACTTTGAAAAGGGGAAGTCACATTTGGGACGATCACCACTTTATAGATATTATATTCAATTTATATATTTCACAATACTTCATATTACTAAATTAATATTAGTAGAAAATCTAGTATATGAGGCTCATATCACACTTTTTCTTACCCGAGGTAAGGAATATTGGAATTTTTTTTTTTGCGATCACAATATTTTCTCCCTATATATTTCTTATATTCTTCTTTACTTTCCTTATATATGCAAGAGAAAATATAAAGATTCATTTTCAGCGAAACCATAATTTTAAACAATTTTATATGATCACATTATTTCAAAGGACTTGCTTGAAAGTGACTCTAAAGGTCTGAAAATATTCATTTTCAGTGAAATCGCAAATTACCCAACTCTAATACATCAATTCTTCTTCTATAAATAAATAAATATTTTTTAACGTTAGATCATTTTGTGTCACTTAATAATAAATAATTTTTTCAACTGAATAAAAAAAAAACATTTTATTTTTCTAAAAAATGGCAATTGTTATATTCATTGATAGAAAGTGGAGTGAGAGAGAGAAGCCCTCGGATGCCCTCAATCGAAGTTAAGATTTGCCACGAGTCGGAGCATCTCTCTGTTTTTATTTATTTATTTTCTCTTTTCTTATTGTTTTGCATAACATGAGATGTTATCCCATTCTATCTCGCCACCCACTGAAAAGGTATTTAATAATTCATATTATTCTTTTTTTTTTTTTTTTTTAATTATAAAGGTAATTTTTTGATAATAATAACATTTAATTACCGATTTTTTCATATTTCAATTATTTATTAATAGTACGTAATGATTATTGATGTTTCCAAAGAGAAAAAAAAGCATTTATTTTTTTAAGATTATACATTAAAAATGGTAATTCATATAATAAACTTATTTTTTTAATCATTGAAATATCATAGGAGTGGGAGGTTGAGTATGTCTCTTTAAATAATTTGTCAAATCTCCACTCTTTTCACTATCGACTTAAAATAAATTTAAAAAATATTCGTATGAATGAAATAAATTTGAATATGTAACAAAAAAAAAGGGCATTTTTAAGAGGAAAAATTGTTTTTTTATTTTATTCAAATCAGGGAACGTTTCGGCCTTTTCAGAAGGCCTTCTTCAATCTCGCCAAGCAGCCTAGACCCCTGATTTGCTTAAAATAAAAGATGATTAATTAATTTCTTCTTAAAAAAGGCTCTTTTTAATTTATTCCATTACTAAACAATAATTATAAAATACTTGCCTAAAATCAACAAAAAAAAAAAGAAAACAAATAATAAGTGAAAATATGTTTTACTTAAAAAATTTTTCACCTAAAATCTCCACTCCTTCAAGATGATTTTTACTTTCTCTTTTCTATATATGAAATATATAATCGCCAAAAAAAAAAAAAAATGGATGTCGAGATTTCAATGGAAATACATGTTTTGAGATCCCTTGAGTCTAAAAATTAATGAATCTTGCAAAATGGTGAGTGTGTCCGTCTCTGTATTTGTAAACAAGAAAACGAAAAAACGTACGAGACTGAAATTTTATATTTAATCTGGGTTCCCTTGCCGCATGCATCTCGAAGCTTTTTAATAAAATTGGTTAAAGAATATTAGTACTTTATTGATGTATTTTTTTAGTTTTTTTCGATTTTCTCTACTGATGTTGATTAAAATTCATATACCAAGTTTTTATTTCATGATCTTTGAAATGTATTAACAATTATCCGTTCAAAATTTGTTTGGGTTCCCTTTTAGTAATATAATCAGCCGTTTTTCGGGTAGACAGCAGGAGGGGCAGCTCTATTTTTTAAACTACTCTAACGAAATCGATTATATTGGTATTAAATAGCTAGGAACCGCAAAAGATCTGGTGTGACAACACATCACTAAACTTTCCTTACCTTAGGAAAGAGAAAGTTATGATTCACAGCAGATGTTTTTTAAAATTGGTCTAAATATTTCTTTTAATAAAGATTTAAGGAAAAAATGAACAGAAACGTTCTAAAAAAATAATTTTATTAAAACATTAAGAGATTTGGGGCCATTATACTTGCCCTACACTATCATATATAACATATACTCGTATATGAAAGAAAAGAGTTGCTGCTGTGTTGTGATTATAAAAGAGGAGAAGGCAGAATCAACAATAAGGGTCAATAAAAACTCAAAATTTAGTCGTTTCGAATGAGATTTACTAGTTCATCTTCAGTCCCATTTGATAGTTGTATTTATGCCCTAAGGTTGTTACTATGGATTTGAAATACATATAACAATGGGACAATAATTTTAATTTAACAATGATTATCTACCATAATATCATTGTCGCATAATATATATACGTTATATGTATTTCAAATCCATAATGACCACCTTTGGGCATAAATACAACTATCAAATTGGACTGAAGATGAAACTCTTACGAAACGTCTCATTTTTGCCTTTTTATTGATCATCCAAAAGCTGCCTTATTTCTTATCCTACCTTCCCTATATTATTTAATATATAGGTAAGAGAAAGTAAAAAATAAATTTATTCCTATTTTCTCAATTATACTAGTTGATAGTCGATTTTGTTTTTCATTTAAAGAATTCATCATTCGCGCTCTAATTATTCTCTTGATGCATTTATCAATTTTTCTTTTCCTTTTTACTTTTTTCGGTTGGATTCTCTACAATATTGAATCGAAATTCAAATTATTCTTGTTTCCCTTTCGGAGGGCTCGTGCCATGGTACAAGCCAATCTATTCTTATCTCTATTCTTTACGTCATACACTGAGAGGTGCCTTTTCCAATCTCGCCTTGTCTCCATAAAGGGTGTCTTCCTGCACCCTCTGCCTCCTCTTTTCATCCTCTTGTCTCAGTTTTGATTTTGTCTTGATTTATATCGACCAGGACTGCCAAAGAGCCTTATCTTTAACTTCAATCAAGTAGTAAACTGGTCGGCTCTCATTAGCTCGATTTTTATTAAATTGTCGAGCGATGACATACAAGTACATTTTATAATCAGAGACAGTAATCTTTTTGACATTTTACACTTTCAAGATTCGTGATTCATTTTATAATTAAGCTTTTATATAATATCATTTTTCACTTCTCATTTTGTTTATTTCTATTCCTATCAAGTTTTTAAGACATTTAACTTCATTTTAATTATTTTAAGGATATTTAAAAAAAATACTATTTAATTAAATAGAAACAAATGAAATTATATAAATTGAAATATTTAATTATAATTATTTCATTTGAGTTTTCTAAATTAACGTTGTTGATTTAGAGGGATAAAAATAATTTCAACTTAAGAACGAACTGATTTTTTTTATAAAAAAAAAATACAAAAGTTGGCTTAATACATTAATTGTTTAATAATTAAAAAAATAATTAAAATGATCATCAGATATTGTTTTTTTTTTAACATTCTAATTTCAAGAAAATTGATTAAACAAATTTTTTTTGTAAAATAAGATCATGCGGTAATTGTAATAAAGAACTAAGACTTAGATTATTAGATAGCTAATAATTTTTAAATTAAAACAGTCGAAATAATTCGTTGTTTGGCCCTCTCTAGCGCATTTTCCTTCCTTATTTATTATTATTGTTAAAACCAAATATCAAATTTCATAACTCATTTTTAAGAGCAATGGGGGAAACTTGTTTGGTCTTATTCTTCTGTAAGTTTTAACAAGAGGACCAATCGAAAAAAAAAAAAAAAACTAGTTAAGAGAGAAACAGTACCTGGGGTGTTTGATGTTATTTTTCAATTATTTATTTCTAGGAGATATTACAAATTTTATTAAAATTTAACAAACAAAAAAAAAAAAAAATTACTTTGAATTATAAATAAAACAACTTTAAAGTGCTTGGTTATTCATTTTTAGGAGTGTTAGATTTATAAAAATTATTTCTCGCACCTAAAAAATTTCGCACTGTAAATTTAAATAACTCAAGCTCGATACCCATTGTACTTTTAGCTCTAGAAGGCACCGAGGGTCAGGGAAAGCGCAGTATATGAGTTTTCCATAGAAAATGCGCTAAAAAAGACTTAAGAAATTAAAGAGGCCAGAGGGGCAAAAAATTTCACTCTTAATTAAGTTAGATTACTTGAAAACTAGTTATTAGAAAAAGAAGCATTTCAAGAAGGAATTATGCCTAGTTATAAAAATCTACTAAGTATTTGAGAATGATCGGATAGAGATGTTAATATCTTCGATCACGAAAGCACCAAGGGTAAACACGATAGATAAAAGGGGCTGCTATGATTTCTCCCTCATTAATGACCCTGTGACCTTCTCTAGCATCATAATGCACCAAAAAGGGGAAGTCTCCCCCCCACTCCGTTTATTGATTTACCTTTTTAGTTTCTTTTTCACTTGGCTTTTGTAAACTAGCCTCCCTGAAGACATCCCCCTCCCAAATATCTACCTCGGTGCTTCCTAATATTGTTATGGCAGTGAGTTCTCTCCCCAGAGGGGGTGGGGATCGACCACGCGTGTCGCATCGACCACAACGGTTGTGCTACTCCCCAAATGCACCCCTCCCTGAGCCGATTTGCACGAACAAACATGCACTATCACCCTTTGAGTTTGGACTGCGTCTGCCTGTGCCTCTGCCCTTTGCCGATCTCACATTGGGTCAGTTTTGCTGGTGAATAGGCACCGCGCCCTCGACAAACAAATACGTCGAGATAATCACCATTGCTTCCTGATCTCACCTCTGCCCCAAGTTCATTAGATATCTATTAATAGGTAATTCCGCTTGGATCATTCTCATGTTTGCTTTTATAAAAATTGCTCTAAAATTTATCATTTAATTACATTTATGAGATTTCTTCTAAAAAAAGATTGGAAAATAATTCAAGTAAATATTTTATTTCATGTACGCCCATCTACTGGAATCCCTATTTATTATTAATTATTAATTTTGTGCACCTCAAATTTGTAGTTATCCATCGTTACTTTATTTCCTATCCCTAACTTCTACTTCTTTATATCTATATTTCTTAAGATACCTGTGGTGTAAAATTCTTTCGTATTTGCTTGCTGGAAAGGAATAGGCAAATCAATGGTGGATTTTTTATTTAATTTCTTCGGGTTCTTCTGGAGCGAACCAGCTCTATCTATGAGACAACTGCGCATATGTGGTCCGCTTTAGAGAAGTTTTTTTTGTCTTTTTGAGTGTATTTAGACTCCATTCATATTTATTTAAATCATAATATAATTTAAATAAATTTTTGTCCACCACTGGTACGTGAAGCGAGACCTCTACCTCTGCACCAAGGGACAGGGCTTTAGAGAAGTTCTGGTGTACAAATAGCCATTTGGTTGCCTACGTTACAACAATTAAACTCGAACTTTACAATACAGACTTTGCGATGTAACATTAATTTTGGTCGATAATAAAAATAAATCCAAGTTAGTTTTTGTGATTATTAAAAAAATTCTCTTGGATGTTTAAAAAAAATCCTTTTTTGTCATCCTAGACAACTCTGTGTACCAAGTGAACGACTTAATCGTGTTTAATTCATTGAATACATCGGCATCTAGATAAAGTGTCTATGGAAAAATCAATAACATTTTCCTCTCTAGAAAACTTATTTTAGTAAATTTTTAATGATACTTTTACGAGGTATTTTTCGGTCCTCTTTTATATTATAAAATGAAAAGCGAATAGAATTAAGTTGTCGAAAAGGATATAATTGAAATAAAATACTATTATTGTCATTTAATGTCTCTCTTCAACGACTGAGGAAAGAAATGAAATGTCTTTGCGGAAAACTTCCCTGTCCAGGTGGGAATCCTTTTCAGATGAGGCGGAGGAAAAAAATAGAAGGAAACTTAGAAAAAGAAATAAACTCACTTAAAAATAATTAATTTCTCCAATTTTTTACTGTCCTATTCTTGATTTCTTTTAAGAAAGAATTTCGACCATTTTAATGGCTACTTTTAATCTCAATTGGCCTAAAAGGAAATCGTTTATTTAAAAATAAATGATTATCGCTTTAGTTTGTAAACGATTAGAGTTGCATCAAAAATCCTTGTTTGAAGGTATCGTTTAATTCATTTACAAATAAAGTAAACAAAAAAAAAGTTTATTTTGAAGATGAGAAAAGGATATATTGCATTTATTATCAAATGATTTCAAATTAATTTTCGCTTATATTTTAAATGAGTTATTAATGATAGAAGGATGGGGAGAACTATTTATTCCTCATCTTGAAGAAGTTGCCGAGTCATTCTCAAACTGCTTCTTGTCTTACACTTGAACACATTTGCTTACAAATACCGATGACTCGACAAAACTTGCTTTGTATTAATTAAAACTCTCTTAATACATATTCAATTAATAATTTGTTAAATGACCAACTAATATCGTTATTATTTGATTCTTTATTTAAAAAAAAATTAAATTAATTTTTAAATTAAATTAAAATAGATCCGTAATTTCGTTCCGTCGTAAAAAAAAATGTAACCTACATGAGACTTTGTATTCTTATACTATAAAATTGAATATAAAACTGAGTTGAATAGAGTAAAGTCCAAAGAGTCTACCGACTTAGCGCCCAATGTCAGATGATGCAATGTTGGTGCAATGCACAGCGTGAATGGCAAAATTAGTATATAACTCGGAATCTCGAGGTGAGAGCACGTATCCGTGACATTCGTCCCGTCTACCAGATAACTATTGATTTTAGCATGTCCCATAATAATAATATTTAGATGGAAACTTCTTTAAAAGGAAAACTAAAATCTTAATTAAAAGAAAAGGAAATTATTTTAAAGAAAGAAAATGACATTATTTGTTTAATGAAATAATTTATTCTTGTAGCTTTAGTTAATAAAGTTTATAAAAGTGAAAATATTTTATTCTCTTGATATTTGAGCCAAATATGAATGGAATAGTATCTCATTCCTTACTAAAAAACAATTTCCGTTTAAGAATATATAATATTATATTCCAATCGTATCTTCATTTTTCCTTTTTTTTTTTTTTTTTTTTCTAATAATGTTCTAAATCTATTTTTATTGAACTTATTTAACAAATAGTTATGAGGAGAAAAAATTTTGTTGTAACGACTTAATTAATTGTTCTCACCTTTCTCACAATAATCAATATATGGTTAGATTCAGCATTCGAGAGAGATTAATTTTGATAATTATTGTTTATGCAACTTTTGTGATTGTTTTCCTTAGTTAGTGATTAAAATAAACGTTAATTTCAAAAACCCATATAAGATGTGTAGCTAGTTTTCATATGGTTCATATATTTTTGTATACAAAATTATATTCTCTTTCTAATGCTATATCATCCATTTTTCTATCTCTGTTCCTTTACGAAGTGTAATGGCGCAAAGATGTTACTTCTCGAATTTTAACCACCCGGCCAGGGGAAAGTCTTCTAGGGGTGTACGTCAAAATTTTCTTTAGTCTTTATATAAATATAAAATTTTAAAAAAATATTTTTTTAAATTAAAGAATGGAAAGAGAATACTATATTTGGGAAATTAGTGTAAACATTTGATGAACAATTTTATAATAAAGATATGTATTTTTGTATTAAATTTGTATATGGATAATTAAATATCACTATAAATAATTATTATAAATACAAAATTGATGACAAAATATAAAACAACCAAAAGAAAGAATAATCCCAGCGTAAAAAAATTTTTTAGAGAAAGTTTTCCAATTCAGCAGTATAATATCCGTAATTACTCTCTCTGGGATAAAGATTTTTTCCCAAGGGATAATTGAGGATTTTATGCATTGGAATATATATAGGTAGATGTGAAGACTCGTAAAGGAGAAGAGAAGTGAGGCGAAATGAAGATGATGGTGGCGTGACGCACCGCTGATTTAAATAAGTTATAATGGCGCGGATGCGCCCGGGGTGGGTTTGTTGCCACGAGCTGATTGTCTCGGGGTACGGCGGGGGTGGCGGTGCAGGGCGACTGCCCCGGGGTTCGATCCCTGGCTGGCACGGTGGCGGCGCCGCCGTCGCCACCACTATGGCCGCCGCCACCGCCGCCGCTACCCATAGCGCATGCGCACGTCTCCGAAGCCGCGCCGCGCACACCGGGATCCCTTTACTCCGCGCTCGGCCACCGCCCGGTCAACTTCACCCTTTGCCAAAAAAAATAACACTAAAAAAAAAAATCTCCAGTTGAATAGTAGTACTAACAACCCCGTTTGACTTGTATTAAGAAATTCGCTCGACGCTATCACAATCCCCAGCGTCCATCGTCAACATTGCTGCCGGCGTCGTTCCAATTACGCCGCCGCCAACGTTTCAAGGAACCGTGAATCCCGCGACCGCTGCCACCACGACCACCACGCACAACACCACCAAAGTAAGTTTTTGGTGGACGTGTTTATGTGTCATACAAAAAAAAACTCGGATTATTATTTATTTATTTCTTTCTTTGATTTGTTTTTTATTTCTCTTTATTTGATGATTGATTGAAAGCCAGTGGTGTGTTGATATTTACTCTCGCGGAAGTGGTTGGTGGCTGGCAGTGTGTGGCTGTGCACAGGACGGCCAGGGCGCGCTGTCCCCGTGGTGTGGCAGCAGCAGCAACAGCAGCAGCAGCAGCGCGACGGCGGCGGCGCCCCGGCGCCCGGCACCCGGCACCAATCGATACTCGGCCCGACCGTGTGCATGGACCACGGCCGCCATGCCGCTATGAATGGCTGCCCGGCGCTGCGCGCGCTGCCGCCCGTCGCCGCCTCCTGCTTGCATGCCGCCCGTTGCCCATTACTGCGTTGTGCTGCCCGCCCGCCTGCCTGCTTGCCTGCCATTCACGCCCCCCTCCCCCACATGCTTATGCATACTTACTTCCGCCTCTCTCTTTCGCGCGTGCTCCCACTCTCACTCCTCAATCACAGTACCAATTCTCCCACCCCCATTTCTCATTAAAATAATGTGGCCAACATTACGAATTTTTTATTGCCAAGTTTTTTTTTTTAAAGTTAAAATGTCAAATATTATTATTTTATTTTTAGAAAAAATAATAAACTGAGTGGAGATTTTTGACAACTTATTTTGACTGGTTAGAATTGTCATAAAATAAATCTGGCAGGAAAAATAAAAAATTTCAAGTTTTGTCCGACAATTCGAGAACCCTACTTTAAAGAATGAGAAAATTCCAAATTTCACTAATTGAAAATTTTAACATTAAATATATGTATAATCCATATTAGAATTTACAATTATTTTATGTATTTTTCTGACTTTGAGGAGGAATAAAAATAGTACTTGAAACATCAAACATAACTTCAAATATACTTATTTTTGCCTGGTAAATTTGAAGTTTTTTTTTACCTTAAATATTATTTTCCCATAAATTTTATAAATTCTGTACTATAGTTTTTTATCAAATTCTTATTTTGCCTAACTTATTATATAATCAAAATTTTGTTTCCCTTCCCTTATTTAATTTAATATTCTAAAGCTATTTATAAATTATCAAACTGCACTCTAGAATAGTGACAAAGTGTTTGATTCAAAAAATAATCTCGTTTTCTTCCTGAGCTGATAATATAAAATAATTTGAAATTATCGGATACTAATTCATTTGAATAAATATTGACCGAATGACAGTTATCAAAAATATTTATCGTCTTGAAAACACCGGTGTTTTTTTTTTTTTTTTTTTTTTTTGACAACTTTTGGAGTTTCTTAATCAACGTACTGTCATCAAAATCATCAGAATTGTCTCTCAAGATAGAATCCAATTTATTTCTTGTTAAATTTTATTTTTTTGGTTTTGTTTATCTTTTGCTAAAACTAAGTAGAGTTGTCATGTTAGAGAGCTTTAAAAAATTTTTCAAATTACTTTTGGTCAGTTACATTCTTAAAGTTCTTCTTTGAATGATGTTATCAAATATATTACAATTTTCTTCCCAAATTATTTCTTGTCTGATCGATTCTTTTTATTTTCATTTTTTTGTCTTTGCATTTTTATAACTCTTCAGTAATACAGTAACTCTTTCAAGAGTAACTTCCTTGGGTTTACTCTGAGGAGGGTTTCTACTTCCTTTCCCAGAAGATGCTGATAGTATGGAATATATATTTGAACCTGACTTATCTTCGCGGTTTTAATAAATGCTTTATCACCTTCTTACAGTATATATATCTACTGCCCAAAATAAATATATATGTTTAATATATTTCTTGATCCAAATAGTGTTGTCTAACGTATATTTTTTGATTGAGTTGAAATGACTTGTCAAAGCATTTAATTTTAATTTCTTAATTCTGACTCGAATATCACTCAGTTATTTGGACTTGACTAGTTCAATTACACGATTCGATTTCTTTAGTTTTGCTATTGGACCTCTCAATTAATCTGAAAATAATTGAAACCTCTTTTTCCTTAGTTTTCTAAAAAAAGAGAAATCTTGTAATCATATTTTAATTCTCATCTCTCTTTTTGCACAATAAATTTTAATAAAAATATGAACCATCATTTTTAATTTTAACTTGTAAATAAAATGATTTATTTTTTTTTTTATAACCGGAATCGAATTTATCAAAATAGACCAATTATATAAATACATTACTTTATTTCCTTATTATATTTTTCTCTCAAAATTCATATTCTATGATAAAAACATTAATTTAATATTTTTTTAAATTAAGTGATCATATAAAAAATATGTCTAGTTTTTTTTATGACAATTATTTTTGTTATATTTTTTATGTACGGAGGCTTTTTTTTTTTGCCTATATTATGTTATACGTTTATGCTTTCATTTTTTTGTATTTATAAATCATCAATCAATAAGTTATTGAATATTAAAGGTGATATTTGCCCTTTAAACGAGGATTTAATCATTATTTAACAGATATGATATGAAATTTTTATATGGGTGTTATCATTTGAATACTTAGCGCGAAATAACATTTTCTTCAAATTCTAATTAGAAATATTTTTTTTATTATAAATCATAAATTTTAATTAATTTTTTTTTTACTTTTCTACATAGTATTTTAAACATATATATAATGAATTCATCTAAAATTGTAATGATAACCTTTTTTCGTGCATACTCATTTAAATTATTTCCTGGGCCTCGTAATTAATCGTGTTATATACGAGGTAAGATAATTGAAAGCTCTTTTTCCTTAATCTTCTAAAAAAAAAGAATTAACTCAAATGATAGCCAATATAAATACATGTTATCTCTCAAGACGAGATTGACCTCTATTCTAAATGCACGGGAAATTTTAATTAATGAAAAAAGTTTAAAGGTTTGCTTCTTAAATTGTTAGAAAATTTTAAAATGACTTCTCTACCTCCCTATAAAAAAATTAGGTCTGAATACTACTTAATATTTTCATTTTTTCTCCAAACAAATATTTTTTATTTGATTATTTTTATTTCATTATCTTATATTTTTACATTATTTTGCTCATATTTTTTTTATATAATTTTAATAAGTTATTTTTATACTGTATTAAATTTAAAAAATAAGGTAGAAGTAAATTATAAATTTATTTTTATTTTTATTTATTTTAGCTATTATTCTTTATTTCATTTTTTTTTTTCGTGTAATAAATAGATTTAATTTTTCATCTTACTGTTATATAAATATAAATTTTTTGAAAATGTTGAAATGCTGAATGTTGGTATTATTATTTTTATTTTTACTTCCTTTTTTTAATAAAATTCTTGTCCATCTTTTAAAGATCCTCTCTTAAGCCATTTAATTTTATTATTAGTATTTTTTTGACCTGATTCTTAGTGTCCTTGCTTGAGAACTTAATGATATCATCAAAACGTAACGTACAAATAAATAATCCTTTATTATTATTCATTTTCCTTGACCTATCAATTAATAATTTTTTTTTTTTTTTTTTTTTTTTTTTTTTTTTTTTTTTTTTTTTTTTTTCATTTTGGAATTTAAAAAATTTTTATTTATTTTTTTAATTTTTTAAAAA